>CALNXK010000805.1:0-50959 GCA_942486035.1 Porites lobata | reverse complement strand
GCGCGAAATGTTAGTTGATAAGAACATTCCACCGCCATCTTGTCTTCGATGTACTGTTTTACGAAAGGAAAAGACTGTCCTCAAGGGCGACAGCGAAGGTACAATAAACTCACTTTCATCGTAGAAATACCTCGACACCTTAAAGAACATGTTTGTGGAACGTAGCACCCAATACACGTCATTCAGCCCCAGAAAACAGCCTGCAAATGCTGGTACTGAATGTAAACAATTCACAGAAAATGCCTCTGTGGCCCTTCAACAGCCCATATTGACGCATGCGTATACAAAATGCCCTCCTGTTCCTCGGAATACCCCTACTCGAAAACGCTTGTAACAAAAGCTACTAATTATTTGTTACTGACGAAATCACATACCTTACAGAGTTGATATTCTCGCATCAATGACATGTTTTTTGTCAGATGACGAACAAGTGCAATTGGGAACGAACCTAAACTCAGCAAAGATAACGATCAAAGCAACCATTCGTTAACAAAATAAAGCATCTGAAATAAATACAGGTGCTCGAGCAACACCCATCACAATTTTTGGGATTTACCCGTACTTAGTGTGATAAGCGCTATAAGAAACTTTTTATTCCTGTCTCCTGTTTTGCAACAGGGATAAATGAGTTCATTACTGTTGTTTGCTTATTAAGTGCTCTATTCTCTGTTAAGTAGACGACGTGTGCTACGTCATGCTCTTATAATAGATTTTATCGTCAAATAAAGGATACGTGTATCAACCCTATCTTCATAACTGGTTTCGGTGCTTAACTACCATGGGGCTTGATATGCAAGTTTAAAGAGAAAATCGAGGGTTAATAGAATACGACTAAACAAACAGTTATAGTACAAACTACCTGAAGTTTAATAGACGTTTTCCCACTCGATGCCATGAGCAAACTGATTCGGCGACTCAATTTCATTCCAAGGTATTTTTCCGATATATTCAATCTAGAAAATAAATATGCTCAAAAAAAACAAACAATCCGTTAGAAAATGTTACCAGCGGATATCAATTAAACTAATATTGAACCTATCAGTAATGCGAATTATTGCGCTGGTTTCTGTTTATTCTTTACAGACCGCCTCTTCCCGGTGCAAAGAGATCCTAAAATTAGTTCTAAAAGTGAGTTTGGCTTCTTTAAGACTCAGTCATAAGTTACTTCTTCTTTCGTGTTCTCTTAACACAAGAACATTTACAGCTGTAGGTGTATAGTAATACATGTACTCCGTAAAGCTATGACCAATTCTTCGTAGTACTTCAGAGAGCATCTGTCTCAAATATTTTGCTGAGCTGGAATCCCAGTTTACCTAACTATATATTCATTACTTTAGAGCAATATCAGAGTTCCTCGTAATAGTTCAGGAAGCACCTGTCTCCCATATTTGCTGCGTTTGAATCGCAGTTGACCTAACCACATATTACTCAGAGTATCCTTGCAACAGTTCTGCTTCAGGGAATGCATGTCTCCAATATTTGCTGGGTTGGAATCCCAGTTGACCTAACTATGTTTTACTTAGAGTATCCCTGCAATAGTTCAGGAACCGCATGTCTCCCATATTTGCTGGGTTGGAATCCCAGTTTATCTAACTATAAATTAGTAAGAGTATCCTTGCTTGTTGGGTTGGAATCCCAGTTTACATAGTTTCAATACTAATATTTAACTTTCATAGACTGAAATATCGGTCCAGGGAGCTCCTGTGTCCCTTGCTTACTGGGTTTGAATCCCTGTATATCTAGATTTAATGCTACAATTTAACAATCATAGACTGAAATATCAGTCGAGGGAGCTCTTGTCTCCCTCGCTTGCTGGGTTTGAATCCCAGTTTATATAGTTTCAATACTAAAATCCAACTATCATAGACTGAAATATAACGGAGCTCTAGTCTCCCTTGCTTGCTGGGTTTGAATCCGAGTTTATCTAGTTTTAATAGTAAGTTTAAACCATAATAGACTGAAATATCAGTCCAGGGACCTGTTGTCTCCCTTGCTTGCTGGGTTTGAATCCCAGTTTATCTAGTTTTAATAGTAATTGTTGACTAGTACAGGCTGCAATATTAGTTGGGAGAGCTCCTGTCTCCCTTGCTTACTGGGTTGGAATTCCAGTATATATAGTTTCAATACTAAAATTTTACTACCATAGACTGAAATATCAGTCCAGGGATCTGCTGTCTCCCTTGCTTGCTGGGTTGGAATCTCAGATTATTTAGTTTTGATACTAAAATTAAACTATCATGGATTGAAATATCAGTCCAGGGGGCTCTTGTCTCCCTTGCTTGCTGGGTTTGAATCCCTGTGTATCTAGATTTAATACTAAAATTTAACTTTCATAGACTGAACTGTAAGTCCAGGGAGCTCTTGTCTCCCTCGCCTCCTGAGTTTGAATCCCAGTTTATACAGTTTCAATACTAAAATTCAACTATCATAGACTGAAATATAAGTCCAGGGAGCTCTAGTCTCCCTTGCTTCCTGGGTTGGAATCCCAGTATATATAGTTTTAATACTAAAATTTTACCATCATAGACTGAAATATCAGTCCAGGGATCTGTTGTCTCCCTTGCTTACTGGGTTTGAATCCCTGTGTATCTAGATTTAATACTAAAATTTAAATTTCATAGACTGAACTGTAAGTGCAGGGAGATCTAGTCTCCCTCGCTTGCTGGGTTTGAATCTCAGTATATATAGTTTCGATACTAAAATTCAACTAACATAAACTGAAATATAAGTGCAGGGAGCTCCAGTCTCCTTTGCTTGCTGGATTGGAATCCCAGTTTATTTAGTTTTAATAGTAAGTTTAAAGTATCATAGACTGAAATATCAGTCCAATAGTTCAGGGAGTGCCTGTTTCCAATATTTGCTGGGTTGGAATCCCAGTTGACCTAAATATAATCTTACTTAGGGTGTCCTTGCAATTGTTCAGGGAGCACCTGCCTCCCATATTTCCTGGGTTGAAATCTCAATTCACCTAACTATATTTTACTTAAAGTATATTTGCAGTAGTTCAGGGAGCACCTGTCCCCCTCATTTGCTAGGTTGGAATCCCACTTGAATTAAGTGTGTAATTTATCACTTTATATAAAAGTCAGAGTTTTCCTGTTATAGTTCAGGGAGCACCCGTCTCCCATATTTCCTGGGTTGGAATCCCAGTTCACTTAAGTGCATTATTATCTTAAAAATCAGTTACAATTATCTCAGGGCAACAACTCTTTCTCAGAAGATTCGAAATTAAACCTAAAATCACCCCATTTTTTTATTACAAAAAAACAGCAACAACAAACTTTAAAGGAAACTGGGAGCCGAAATGTGTGACCTCCGCTTGAATCCAGACCGGGACACCTGGGCATGAGCGCTTACAACAGACTTGTTTCGTGACAGAAGCTGAGATATGGCATGACCCGATGAGCGGTGCACCGCTTCGGCCTGTGCAGTATCACTCGTAAAGCTCTGCACCACTGCAGAATGAGTTGATAAGCACTTGAGTGCAACGGCCGTTTTCTTATCAGGCGCCCAATACATCACCTGTCGGTCAGAGGCGACCACCCAGACCTCGGTGTAACTGATGGCTCAGTACCACTCTCGCCGCATAAGTAGACAAGCACCCTGTGGAACGCACGAAACCCTCCACCTGGCTTGAGGTCATCGTATTGGCAGCAATAGGCCATCTTTGTTTTTATTATCCCCTAACTTTTTTAAAATTCATTGAAAGAATTGCTGCCGCTCCAACAGTCTAATATTATCATTTGAAGTAAAAAAGTAATTCGGTCAATATTTGTTTCTAGAATTTGGGCACAAAAAGAGTAAGTTCCATCTACATGAATTATAGATTGATATATTACTCCAGGGATCACTAACTTCCTGGGTTCAAAACTAACTTCATCCAGGGTTTTAATAATAAGTTTTCACTACCATAGACTGATCAATCAGTCTCCCTTGCTTCTTAGGTTGGAATACCAGTTTTATTATTTACTTTTAATAGTAACTTTAAGTTATCATAGACTGAACTATCATTCCAGGAAGCTCCTGCCTCCTTTCCTTGCTGGGTTTGATTCCCAGTATATTTTGTAACAGAATGTTTTAGCTATCATAGACTGAAATATCAGTCCAGGGAGCTCCCGTCTCCCTTGCTTGCTGGGTTGAAATCCCAGTAAATGTAGATTTAAAACTGAAATTTAACTTTCATTGACTGAAATATCAGTGTAGGGAGCTCTTGTCTCCCTTGCTGGCTGGGTTTGAATCCCAGTTTATACAGTTTTAATACTAATATTTAACTATTACCGACTAAAAATATCAATCCAGGGAGCTCCTGTCTCCCTTGCTTGCTGGGTTCGAATCCCAGTTTATCTAGTTTTAATACTAAAATTTAACTTTCACAGACTGAAATATCAGTGTAGGGAGCTCCTGTCTCCCCTGCTTACTGGGTTGGAATCCCAGTTTATTTAGATTTAATACTAAAATGTAACTATCATAGACTGAGATATTAATCCAGGGAACTCCTGTCTCCCTTGCTTGCTGGGTTGGAATCCTAGTTTATCTAGTTTAAATTAATGCTAAAATGTAACTATCATAGACTGAGATATCAATCCAGGGAGCTCCTGTCTCCGTTGCTTGCTGGGTTGGAATCCTAGTTTATCTAGATTTAATGCTAAAATGTAACTATCATAGACTGAAATATCAGTCCAGGGAGCTCTTGTTGGAATCCCAGTTTATCTAGATTTAATACTGAAATTAAGTATCATAGACTGAAATATCGTCCCAGGGAGCTCCTGTCTCTCTTGCTTGCTAGATTCAAATCCCACTTTATCTAGTTTTAATAGCAAGTTATTACTATCATTGACTGAAATATCAGTCCAGGGAGCTACTGTCTCCCTTGCTTGCTGGGTTGGATTTTTGTTTTACCTTATTTTAATTGTAATAGCTAGTTGAAGTATATAGACTCCAAGTAGTACTTGCAGGGAGCAGCCGTCTCCCATGCTAGGCCTATGAACCTTTAATACAATTATTATTATGAAGTATGATATGAAAGCTCAGCCCTCTTGCTGGGTCCTTAAAAGGAAATTATTTTGGTTATTGAGGTACAATGCTAGTTTATAGTCATTACTATACAGGATAAGAGACAATGGTGCAGATTGTACTTACAGTTTCGAATCTCTCAACTTCTTGTTTCATGAGTTGAATTTCTTTCATTTTCTGCCAGAAATTGTGTCTGAGCCTTTTCTGCATGTTCTTTATCTGTTAAAATTAAAAGGTAACAAATTAAACAATTGGAGGTTTTGAGGTTTTTTGGTTTGTGATTGACTTTTGAAGTGGAGAAATTAATATACCCCTAACCCGCATCAATATTTTAAAAGTATCCACCAAGAGGTGAAACTTTCCAAAACATATTACGTAAACGGTGAATGGTAATTTAGGAAATGAATTAAAGTCAAAGGGGGATTTGTTTCAATTCATACATCTTGGTCAGTTAAAGCAGTCTGATTGGCATTTTCTGACAAGAGTTCCACAGGAGAAATAATTAATGCTAAAAAAGGCCATATTATTTTTGTGAAAATGATACTTAACAAGTAAAACATGTGAAGCATTCCTAGGAATAATAAAAGTTAAAAATTTAAATGCTCTCAAAATTGAAATCACTGTTGGTATTAATACCACATTCCTCAGTGAGAGAAAATTTCCTTAAAAAGTTCAATAGAGAGGAGAAGTATGACCTCACGTTACCATGGTAGCACATTATTTCTGGATGAGAACAAAACCAACGATGACAGCGACACCAATGACACAGGCAAAAACTAATATGTTTATATTAGCAAACAACAACTTCGAACATGCATCATGCTATTTTGTACATTTCTTTGCCGTCGTTGCACCACTACCACTGGCACATGAAACTTCCAAATTTCATGAGCCGGCTTTATGGAGTAGGTGAACTCAACACAAAAATTGTCGCTTTCTTTTTCTAAACTTAGATGTCGATAGATACGGTCCCAAAGAAAATAATTTCACTAAGATTAGCCAATTCAATAACATCGGTGAAGTTTGAAATAGTGCGAATAGACTTTATCAGTTTGTTGTCATCCAAAAATTTTGCTACCACGGCAACGTGATGTAACGACTTCTCCTCTCTATTAAGTTTGTGTATTATAGTGAGACATCCACTTTCACATTTGGAAAAAAGAACAATCTGCCAAAATTCCAGGTACATGTATAGGGGTGGTCAATTTTCCAACACAAAAACGAAGAAATTTAAAAGAACTGACTCGAGAAACAAATAATTAAAAATGATAGCTACATATGTAGCAATTTTATTAACATAGTCAGTAATTTATTATCAGGTCCCTCGGTATAACAATATTACGTAATATTACAGTGCGACTAGTACTTTTACGGGGGCCACACATAGCACAAAGCTGGCCAATCATATTACAGGAAAGTTGGTAGTGGGCCAATCAGCAGCTCATCACAATGATTATATATTGATTGCTAACATTTTTCAAAAAAGCATGCAGCAATTAAGCTGGCAATTAGAGGAAGAAAAATAATTACCTGTTACAAACAAAATTCTTGACAACGTCTTACTGTTCACAACTTTACATGCAACACACTGCCTAGAGACATATTTGCTTGACACAAACTGTTATTTTTCACTACAATTGCTTCACTTTGCAATAACATTCCACTTCAAGCCTAATATATAAATAACACTTACTATTATTTATTGTAATAGCAACCTCTCAGGAAACACAGGCTTGCTTCACAGGTTCAATTGGTCACATGGCTGATTTCGATCTACACTCGAACTTCCGTGAGTGACCACCCCCCTTTAAGCAACCGCTAATCCAAAACACCAAAATTTTCCCAGTCAAAGCCTTACAGTTGGAACCTCTAGTCAAAGATTACCTCCTGTAAGCGACTGCAACCACTTCTTGGCCCTGACGACTAATCATTTTCCAATTTTTTGTAACCTCTATTTTCATTGTGTGCACTATACATGTTACTTAGAATATATTAAGAACTTTTATGGAATTTAACATGTATCCTAACTTACACATTGCATGCAATAAATATTTATTATCCTCCATAATGCTTCTAGACCAGGCGCCCTGTGGTTCGATTCTTGTTATCAACCACCTCCCATAAGGGTCAACCACTCAGTCTTTGCATTTTGGGTGGTCACTTACGGGAGGTTCGACTGTATGTTGCTTTTTTGTTTGTGGATTTCTCGTCTTTGCCTTCTCCTCTCTCTTTCTAAGTCTAGAGTTTATGAAATTTGATATTCTTGCAATATTTTTTTCACCTGTCTTTGCAAACTTTTTGAAGGTCTTTTTTGCCTTTATCCTTTCTTAAAGTCTAGATTTTGCTGAACTTGTCTTTTGCTCATCCTTGAAGACCCAGGGGCAGATAGTGGGGGCGAGGGAAAGTCTAAACGGGCGGAAAAATATGGCAAGAAGAAAAATAAACAACGGCGAGAAGAGCCCCTGGGGACAATGTCTTGCCAAACCAGTTCCAAATGGTCGCCCCCATTCTGACTTCTGATTGGTGCAAAAAAACTTTTGTGTTTTTCTGCCTAATCAGAAGGCAGAATGGCAGCGACCATTTGGAACTGGTCCGGTCAGACATTGTCCCCAGGGGCTCTTCTTGCCGTTCTTTACTTTTCTTCGTGCCATGTTTTTCCACCCGTATAGACTTTCCCTTGCCCCCACTATCTGCCCCTGGGTCTCTGAGGATGTCTTTTGCTATTCTTGCAATTTTTTTTACCTCCAGCTTTTTCGATAGCAAGAACAATAACTTGTTACATTGTACTTTTGCAATTTTGGCAGCATTTTAGAGGGTCTTATTTGCCTTTCCTCTTCCTAAGTTGAGAATTTTGTTCAATTTCACATTCTTGCTATTTTGTGATATTTGCAAGTACACATTGTAAGTGTCTGACAAAGGTTTCTTGTGAATCCTTTTTTTGCTAAAATTGCAAAAAACAATGTGCTTTCAAATCGATCTTTGCGATGGAGTTCAATCCTAGAGGCACTCTCCTTTTGGCAAAACTTTTGTACCAATTAAGAATTGTACCAATTAAGAAAAACAAAATGGAACTTACATAAACAAGCTGACCTGCAAAAGCTTCAAACAGGTGCAAAGGATTAAAATGATGAGAACAGATTTCTGTGTTCATGTTCACTCTAAACAATTACTCTTAATCAAATAGCATGGAGCCAACGTTTTGCCTGGAAACCTCTAGTCAGAAATTTTCTCCAGTTCTGAATTTTCTGGGAGTATAGTTTGGCATGTCACAACAGTGTCATCACTGTTATGAAATAGTGTGAATCTGTTTATTCACTGTAAGCTCATATTATAAAGCTCTCTTGAATAGACTTAATTCTGATGCATTTGACACTTCCCCCAGTGATTTTTCATCAACATCATAATTATACCTCAGGGAGGAAAAAATTAATTGATAGTCCAGTGCACATTGTTGTCGTTTAAGAATTTACATTGTTGCAGTAAGTGTTGTTTGCATTACGCAATTTCAGTACCAAAGGAAAAATACGATATGCAAGAAAAACATGAGGCATGATATTATTTTTTCCATGTTTGAATTATTTTCTTTGCTGGTCCCCTTCTCACCTCTGGAATATTTACTTTACAAAAAATACTGTGCCACCACGAAAGGTGTCCACTATGCAAGTTGTAAGAACATCGCTTCTTGGCCTAGACCTCATCTCTTCCTCCACTGGCCTGCGTCATTCACTCTAACAGACCTCTCGGGAAACACATGTTTATTCAGCAGGTTTAAAAGGTCATGTATGTAAGTTGTACATGTAATTGGTTTATTTTGATCCATGTTGATTATTTTATTTCACAGTAATTATGATTGACAACTATAACCTTCTCTGCTGTAATCCGAATGGTCATTTTTATCAAGGTGGCCCCGGTTTATACAGTAGTCGCACTGTAATCTAATTTTGAGGAAACTGCTAATTGTTTTTCAGTTGGTAAGATTTCCGTATAGCCCCATACATTTATTATGCATACAGCAATTTCATACTTTTTCTCACAAGTAGATTAATATGAATATAGTCTCTTCATTTTTGTTTTGGAAAATTAATGATTAAACATTTCGAACACTGTCGTAAGGTTTGAGGAAATTTTCTTGAAGCTAATAATAAATAAAATTAATCTGTTATTTACCTTTCGGCATTGTTTATAGCACTAATTATGCTAGTGGGGCCGAGCAAATGCCTGAAACAAATAATTCAAATTAAATGTAACAGGGTCAAGAAACCCAACTGTCCGGAGCCAAACCACTTGGCTATTTACAAGCGTGGCCGAGGATTTGAACTTGGGACTACCGTGAACAAATAATCAGCTAGCAGTCAGAGTGGGACTTGAGTTTAGGGCCTCTGAATTGCAAAGTCCAGTGCTCTAACCACTTGGCCATGCTGCCTCCTCCAATTTACAAAACAACAAAATTTGCCATGCATACATTAATGCAACTACATACACCAGTATTCTCCCAGTGTTGTATTAGGTGGCTGTAAAATAACAATCTGTAAACGGAGAGAGATAACAAGAAGGAATAAATATCTCCTAGATACTGCAGGTGCAATTATGTGTGCGAGCTAAAGAAGGGAATTCTGGTGCAATTATGTGTGAGGTGCATGTTAACTAAAAATACTCAAAAGGAACAGCCAAGAGTATAAAATATTAAAAAAAAAGAAGTTGAATTTTTTTAAAACTGTCATATTGCACCAATTCCCATATACTAGAAAACAACTAAGTAACTTCGCTATATCCGGATGGGAAACATTTCTTCTACGTCTGACATTCTGCGATCAACGCTTTTAGAAGACTAAAATGAAATGAGGTTTCAAGCAGGGCTTCTGATGATGCGAGCACATTTGGCCTCAAATCGCATCCGTTCGCACAATTTCAGGAAAATCGCACAATTCGTAAAAAATGCTAAATTGAAGTAAAGTATACAATAAATTTTAACTTTAACTAAACATTTTCCCAATCTTAAAGTTATTTAAGGCGATTTACCATTAAAGAAAGCCTTGAGAGACATCATAGGCAACCACTGCAGCCATTCACCCGATTCACGCAACCCCTGTGGGTGATACCCGCTGAAAATGGACCAAATTACGCGGGCATCACCCGCTGAATTACGTACTATAGTACGTCCAATATGGCGGTCCATAAGCTACACAACTATCTGTTCAAGTAACCGTCATATTTTAGATCAATTTAAAAAAATTTCCCCTTTTTGAAACAGCGGAAGATAAATAGACTAAACACGAACATATATTAAAGACTATTTGATATAAAAAATGCAAATTTTCAAACAATTCCAGCCAATTCCGCATTCATCGAAGACGAATATGAAATAAGGCGAAGTTACATTGCTCAAAGTAAAGTTTTACTTCATTGTGTTGGGTTAAAATCCATCAGTGTTTCGCGATAAAACGTTTTTAGTAGACAGTTGTAGTTTTCAAGGCGGAAAAGGAAATATTCTGGGTTTCGGGAGTGCGCTCTTGGTCACGTCCTATAGGATGCCTATCCACGGGCGTTTTTAAGGCGGGCAAATTCGAGGAAGAAATTTTATTACAGTTCCCCCAAAATGAAATGTATTTCTATGATATTGACATGAAACTATTCAGAATCGTGTAACAGAAACGTTTTAAGGAAAAACCTGGTCTTCCAAGGGCGTAAAGTAAAGAATTTCTGAATGGCGAGTGCAGCGTGTGTGACATCCTATAGGATGCCTATCCACGGGCGTTTTTAAGGCGGGCAAATTCGAGGAAGAATTTTTAGTACAGTTCTCCCCAGATGAAATGTATCTCTATGATATTAACATCAAACTATTCAGAACCGTGTAACAGAAACGTTTAAAGCAAAAATCTGGTTTTCCAAGGGCGCAATGTAAAGAATTTTGGAATGGCGAGTGCAGCGTGTGTGACATCCTATAGGATGCCGATCCACGGGCGTTTTTAAGGCGGGCAAATTCGAGAGAGAACCTTTTATTACAGTTCGCCTCAAATGAAGTATACTTCTATGATATTAACATCAAACTGTTGGGAATCGTGTAACAGAAACGTTTTAAGCAAAAATCTGGTCTTCCAAGGGCGCAAAGTCAAAAATTTCTGAGTGGCGAGAGCAGCTTATGCGACATCCTATAGGATGCCTATCCACGGGCGTTTTTAAGGCGGGCAAATTCGAGAAAGAAATTTCATTACAGTTCCCCCAAAATGAAATGTATTTCTATGATATTTACATCAAACTATTCAAAATCGTGTAACAGAAACGTTTAAAGCAAAAATCTGGTTTTCCAAGGGTGCAAAGTAAAGAATTTTGGAATCGCGAGTGCAGCGTGTGACATCCTATAGGATGTCGATCCACGGGCGTTTTTAAGGCGGGCAAATTAGAGAAAGAACTTTTTATTACAGTTCGCCTCAAATGAAGTATACTTCTATGATATTAACATCAAACTGTTGGGAATCGTGTAACAGAAACGTTTTAAGCAAAAATCTGGTCTTCTAAGGGCGTAAAGTAAAGAATTTCTGAATGGCGAGTGCAGCGTGTGTGACATCCTATAGGATGCCTATCCACGGGCGTTTTTAAGGCGGGCAAATTCGAGAGAGAACTTTTTATTACAGTTCGCCTCAAATGAAGTATACTTCTATGATATTAGCATCAAACTATTCAGAATCGTGAGAGAGAAACGTTGAAAGAAAAAAACTGGTCTTCCGACAGCGCAAAGTGAAGTATTTTGGAATGGCGAGCGCAGCGTGTGTGACATCCTATAGGATGCCTATCCACGGGCGTTTTTAAGGCGGGAAAATTCGAGAAAGAAATTTTATTACAGTTCTCCCCAGATGAAATATATCTCTATGATATTAACATCAAACTATTCAGAACCGTGTAACAGAAACGTTTAAAGCAAAAATCTGGTCTTCTAAGGGCGTAAAGTAAAGAATTTCTGAATGGCGAGTGCAGCGTGTGTGACATCCTATAGGATGCCTATCCACGGGCGTTTTTAAGGCGGGCAAATTCGAGAAAGAAATTTCATTACAGTTCCCCCAAAATGAAGTATACTTCTATGATATTAACATCAAACTGTTGGGAATCGTGTAACAGAAACGTTTTAAGCAAAAATCTGGTCTTCCAAGGGCGCAAAGTCAAAAATTTCTGAGTGGCGAGAGCAGCTTATGCGACATCCTATAGGATGCCTATCCACGGGCGTTTTTAAGGCGGGCAAATTCGAGAAAGAAATTTTATTACAGTTCTCCCCAGATGAAATATATCTCTATGATATTAACATTAAACTATTCAGAACCGTGTAACAGAAACGTTTAAAGCAAAAATCTGGTCTTCTAAGGGCGTAAAGTAAAGAATTTCTGAATGGCGAGTGCAGCGTGTGTGACATCCTATAGGACGCCTATCCACGGGCGTTTTTAAGGCGGGCAAATTCGAGAAAGAAATTTCACTACAGTTCCCCCAAAATGAAATGTATTTCTATGATATTTACATCAAACTATTCAAAATCGTGTAACAGAAACGTTTAAAGCAAAAATCTGGTTTTCCAAGGGTGCAAAGTAAAGAATTTTGGAATCGCGAGTGCAGCGTGTGACATCCTATAGGATGTCGATCCACGGACGTTTTTAAGGCGGGCAAATTCGAGAGAGAACTTTTTATTACAGTTCGCCTCAAATGAAGTATACTTCTATGATATTAACATCAAACTATTGGGAATCGTGTAACAGAAACGTTTTAAGCAAAAATCTGGTCTTCCAAGGGCGCAAAGTCAAAAATTTTGTGAGTGGCGAGAGCAGCTTATGCGACATCCTATAGGATGCCTATCCAAGGGCGTTTTTAAGGCGGGCAAATTCGAGAAAGAAATTTCATTACAGTTCTCCCAAAATGAAATGTATTTCTATGATATTTACATCAAACTATTCAAAATCGTGTAACAGAAACGTTTAAAGCAAAAATCTGGTTTTCCAAGGGTGCAAAGTAAAGAATTTTGGAATCGCGAGTGCAGCGTGTGACATCCTATAGGATGTCAATCCACGGGCGTTTTTAAGGCGGGCAAATTAGAGAAAGAACTTTTTATTACAGTTCGCCTCAAATGAAGTATACTTCTATGATATTAACATCAAACTGTTGGGAATCGTGTAACAGAAACGTTTTAAGCAAAAATCTGGTCTTCTAAGGGCGTAAAGTAAAGAATTTCTGAATGGCGAGTGCAGCGTGTGTGACATCCTATAGGATGCCTATCCACGGGCGTTTTTAAGGCGGGCAAATTCGAGAGAGAACTTTTTATTACAGTTCGCCTCAAATGAAGTATACTTCTATGATATTAACATCAAACTATTGGGAATCGTGTAACAGAAACGTTTTAAGCAAAAATCTGGTCTTCTAAGGGCGTAAAGTAAAGAATTTCTGAATGGCGAGTGCAGCGTGTGTGACATCCTATAGGATGTCTATCCACGGGCGTTTTTAAGGCGGGCAAATTCGAGAGAGAACTTTTTAGTACAGTTCTCCCCAGATGAAATGTATTTCTATAATGTTAACATCAAACTGTTTGAAATCGTGTAATATAAACGTTTAAAGAAAAAATCTTGGCTTCCGAGGTCACAAATTGACGATTTCTAGTATGTCGAGTTTATCCTTGGTCATATCGCATGATGCCGATTTTTTTTTTTTTTGCAATTTCCATTAATTGAAGAGTATTTCTTTAATATCACCCTTAAAACGGATATTTAACACTATTGATGATTTTGCAGATATCCATATTTCGTAATCACTACTGCTCTGATTGATCAGAATTGCCGGAGAGAGTGACACGCTATCAGCAATAGTTTGCGCAACACTGCTAAGTCAGGTACCGAAACAGCGCCTTTTTGCGTAATTCTGCTACCAAGGTTTCTCTTAAGGCTAGCGTTTTAACATTTGACCAGTTTAGTACTGAGCTAATTTTTTTTTTCTCACTCTATCAAAATGTCTTCTGTGTCTACAACTGAGAATTCAGCACGGTAAGTGTAGAATTCCTTATCACGTGTAAATTTTAGTTTTGCTTTCCGTACACTGTACTCAGTGACATATCACTTTCAGACGCGTTACTGTGTCTTAATGTTTGTTTTTTAGAGTAAACAAGTCACAGTTAAATGGATACAACCTTTTCTGCAAAGAGACTTCTGTCTTGGATGGTTGGTTTGGTTTGGATACATTTTTGTTTGATCACCTAGGGGTGACAAAATCAGGATATATAAATCAGGGGCACCCAACGACGGTTTCCTCCTAAATGCATGGAAACCACTTTTCAGGCTATCCAGAGGACTCATTAGGTTTCTAGAGATGTATTCTAAACGGCGCTATAAAATTTTAGTTTGTTCGGTGATCTAGGGCAACTGGAGTCTTTTTGAAAATACAAGGGTTTCAGTAGGATTTTCCCGAACATTTTTGATGAAGGGGTTAACTGAATGTCAGTGTCACGCAATTTCATACCGTCTTTTTATTATATGACCGGGACGAATGCTCATTCTGTATAAGTATGTATTCTAGGGAAATTGAAAACGAAATGCCAGCGTCCTTTATTGCCTTACAGAAGGTACAAAACAGATGACTTTCGCTGAGAGGAATGTTTTCTTATCGGGAAGTGGAAAGAGCTTTCTGAAGAGGAACGAAATGAATTTAACAGAAGAGCCCTGTCTGAAGATGTGATAACAAAAAAGGAACAGATAAAAAGAACTTTAAAAAAAGTGAAACGGGAGGTAAAATTTTGACTAATTGAATAAATAATTATAGAATTGAACTTTTCCAACGTAATGCTAAGTAACTTAGACGATCTATGCAAAGGTGGTAAATGCCCCTTTTGCATATATACCTAGGTACATTCAATTATCACTTTTTACTGACTTACACTCCGTCCTTTCTCCCCGCACATCCTATGTAAACAGACCTGATTCTGAGGTTTTGTCAATATGAAACTTGACATACTTAGTTGTTAAACCTTGTTCTTAGTAGAAATTCTTCGTCTTCTTCTTCTTCTTCTTCTTCTTCTTCTTCTTCTTCTTCTTATTATTATTATTATTATTATTATTATTATTATTATCATCATCCACGTTAAACACAGCTTTTGGATGGCTTGATAGATGATTTTTAATATTATTATAAATAATAATACTAATAATATTAATAATAACATGTTTAAACAGGATGACCATTTCAGTTATAAAAACTGCTATCAATATCGGTCCTGTATAAAATAAATGAATAAAGAGATAAAAACGTAATTATATACGAAACTGGAATACATTACATACTTATAATCAGTAAAAAAAGGCAGCCTCGGTATGAACAAGAGTGCATACAATCGTTAAAAAATGGTAGCCCCCTTATAAAAAAAAGACCCTATTATTATCAATTAATTAAGTAATATTTTGTTATCATCGCGGCTAATCTCTCGAAATGTTCTTACATTTCGATATCTCTCTTTTGTTCGTCAGTGTGACAATCTCAAGGATTTAGGGGTAAAGTGCCTTTTTATGTGCGACATGGGAAAAGGCGACGTAGATGTTTTTGGTCACCCGAGAGCGATTCAGTTCGTGGAGAGCAACCGGCTTGCCCCCAAGTTCTACTCGTTTGTAAATGGAGACGGTAATTAAGTGTCAGATATGATTTTCAACAAATTCAGTAAATCTTTAGTAGCAATAGAATTCTTACAATTTACCAGTGCAGTGGACTTCCTTTAATTAATACCTGCAACATTTTTACCATTTTCCGTCCACTTTTCCCAGGAACGCCAAGGGAAGAGAGACAGGGTACCTCTACGTCTGAAAGGGAGGAATTGCGCCAAAAAGTCTCAAAGCTATTCAACAGTAAATACAGTAAGTAATCGTTTGTTGTTGTTGTTTTTTTTGTTAATTTTATTTCAAACTTTACACTTCTGGGCCGAGTAGTTCGAAGGCCTATTAGCGCTTAACCCGGGTTTCTTTTTCTTGTGTTCAAAAGCATTTTCTGAGATAATTCTCTCTGTTAATGTTACAGCTTTCAATCATCAACTTGTAGACTTAAAAGAATTAAAACTGAAATGCTTTTTAAGCTTTCAAATCTGAATTCAAATCTCGCACTAACCCTGGGTTATCTTAACCCAGCTTTGAACAACTCGGCCCTGGTTGACAGTCTTGTAGTTGGTTTATTCCGTGAAATTGCCTTTTTGAAGAGCTTACCTTGTTATAACGTATTTAGCCCGATTTATGAAATGTATTATTTAGTGGATTGTTTCAATCTTGCTATTCATCCTCTGTTACGTCACCTACAGAAAAAAAAACGATTAAAATGTTATATCCCCGAGCTAGTAAAACTATGAAGTTAAAAAATTCTTTAATAGTGATGTACTAACATACGGGAACTTTTCAAGGGCAAATTTACGTTTATTCAGTCCTTTTTTTCGTCGTTCTCTTTATTGTTGTCTGCCCCATAATATTTGCGTATGCTTTTGCTTGAAATAGTCATGATCAAACCAGTTTTTTCTTTCGTGGAAAACAAAGAATCGGTGCTGATTCAATTTTTTGTGATTTTGGTTTTGTAGGCGTAGCCTGCGGTAGAACAGATTTGAGGGTCCCTTATAAAGATATCAAGGACAATAAGATATCTTTGGAAGTGTTACATATGGGTTCAATTCCTCTTAAACACCCATCTAGTTATGGGGTGGGAACATTAAAAAGAATAATATCGTTCAAAGACGATATTATTTTTAGGCTAAATAACCCAGCCTCCATCCCATCAACTACCAGTTCCACCACCACCACTACTCTTGGCATGAGTACGTCATTGTCAGTGCCTCGAGTAGCAGCAACAACCTCCGTGTCTGTTACTACACACAACCAAAGTTCATCAGCAACGTCGTCGGCCCCTGGAGTAGCAACACACAACCAAAGTTCATCAGCAACGTCTTCGGCCCGTGAAGTAGCAACAACAACCTCCTCAGTTACTACAGGTAACCAATCTTTATCAGCAACGTCGTCGGCCCGTGGAGTAACAACAACAACCTCTTCAGTTACTACACATAACCAATCTCCATCAGTAACGTCGTCCGCCCCTGAAGTAGCAACAACAACCTTAGTTACAACATCGAACACAATCACATCTACAGAAACAAGACCCACCTCCTCTGTCCGTAGAGTAACAAGATCAACCACCTCTAATGTAGCCTGTAATCCATCCTCCCTCCTCCTCTCGTCTACCGTTCAAGCCATTGCATCCTCGTCCACCGCTGCTTTGAGCAGGAGAAAAAGAAAAAGAAGACAACAGAGTGAAGATGAAGGTGAAGAGGAATGTGATAAGTGTGAGGCTTTTATTTGTCAGGCAAAAGGAAAGGAAGTAAGAACCAGGAGTTGGATATTTTGCGAGACGTGCAAGAAATGGTTTCATTTTGATTGTGTCGGAATAAGAAAAGCTCCTCCTGGTGATTACAATTGTGGATGTAACAAAAGGCAGATAAACCGATTGTAAGTATTCTATAATTTGCGCTTATTCAAATCCGACATTCTGCTTCCCCTTGCAGCCTTATTTTCTTTAGCATGTGTTATCAGAGATGTTATGAATGATTGTCAATACCCAGAATACCTACAGCTGATAACCCTCGAGTTAATTTGTTCCTTTCTAGCTTGGTATTAAGGCCGTCTTAATCATATTAAAAGTAAGAAATTCGCCTTTTCATTTTTTTACTTACGTGGAGATGTGACTGTGACCTTGTTTTCATTAACAGCATTAATTATTTGATTTGTTTACAAACAGGAATTACCCATCCAGTATGTCTTTTATGCAGAGTCCTGACTTAAAAGGTTTAAAGGTAACATCTGCTACCCACCTGTGGTTCGCTGTTTCCGCATCTTCTTGACTCCTATTTTTATTATTTTATTTTTATAAGATGTAATCTATCATTTACGTTTACTTTGTAAACGACATCAATGTTGTTACTTTCTTTTTATTGACTGTTCACAGAACTACATCAAGGACATCAAGGATGGAAATATAAGTAGCCTCAGAGATACTCTGTTCAGCACAGCCAACCGGAGAGCGGAACTACTACATTTAAGTAGTGACTGTTCGACATTTTTTTCTTCATCAATGGTGAGTAAATAACAATTAAAATATAATAATATGCGAGTCCTGTTCAACTAATGAATTCAGCGTTGTCCCTAACCCTCTTCCTCGCAAATCTCACGTTTGCAGCTTCATTTTAACAGTGTTTTAAAAGAATTTTTACCCTAATAAAAACGAATTTCGTTCGTAAACGTATGATTAATTCTTATTGTTGGTTTACCTTCCTTTTTACACTTTAGATGCGAAGGTTCACAAACGAAATAAAAGGGATTGTGTCTGAGAACTGGTCCGGGTTCAACGACTCCAACACGCTCATGATGAACTACGTCCTACAGGTTTTAGTTCCTGAGGTTAGTTTGTTCAATTAAACACTTCTGATCCCTTGAGAGTTAAAACTATTATTCAGTTAATTGTCGTAATTTTTTAAATCTCTTATTTGTCATTTCAGGCCCTAGTCTATGTCGTCATGATTATGGAAGACTGGTCGCGACAAATAGCCGAGCGTTTGTTCTGGGGTCATGGTCATGTAGAACGAGATGATGAAGACGAAGATTAAACGAGAAATTCTTCAGATCGGACTTTTAAACATCTTTTATCATTATCAAATGAGGGGATTTCCGAGGCCCCCTTAAAAAAAAACGTGAATAAAATAAGTAAGAACAAATAGGAAAATGGAATAAGTCATAAGAGGATGCTCAGGAAGCACAAAATACTACATGTTAACTGCTAAACACAATCTACCATTCGGTCAATTTAAATTCATTTTCTGTTTTTATCTAATTCGTGAAAAGCCTGATCGAATTACTCTAACAGCTGTCGCTAAGTTCATAGCATATAACTAAGTGTTATAATTCATCAAAGATTATGTTAAACATTTCTAAGTGTAATAACGTAATTCAATAGGCAAACTAGAAACAACCGCTTTTTTTATATTAATGAGGTGGGTTTGATACCACCTTTGAGTATATCCTTGTATATCCCTCTAGTATGTCCCTCGTCAAAGCCAGCGAAAAGCGCCCTGTTATTTTAGATGAGCGTGAAGTCAACGTTTCAGAAATTTTAATTAACATGATATAGGCTCCCAGTAATGTGTATTCCGTAAACGCACATTTAATATAGACTAAATTATAATCCTTGTGGTAGTAGTGTGATCTTGAACGAACTGATTATTTTTGCGCCGGACGACTGAGTTAAGACAAATAGTTTGTACTGTTCCCATTCTATTTCCTTCATTTTCAAATAATTAAAGATTTGTAGAGACATGTATTTCAGTTTAGGCTAAATGTTTTTTTAATTAGTGATTGCAAATAAAATAAAACAAAATATTCCAAGTAATACACGTGTGTCGTCCGAGTGGCTCATCGAAGGACGACTACAGGGTGGCCGCATAATACAGGTAACAAATACAGGGTCTGTATTAGCGAAAAACCGGGACTTTGAAAACCGGCGGCTTACTAGAGGGTGGCGGCTTAATACAGGGCCGTTAGCTACAGGTTCAACTGTACCAAAAAATGCATTGTTGACCCAATCTTTCGTACAAACTGGAGGGAAAGGCACGATTTCACGGCAACGCATCTAAGTACCCCAAAACGCACTATTGACCCTGTCTTTCATGCAAAATGGAAGTTACGCCCCGATTTAAGTACCCAAAAATGCACCGTTGACCCTATGTTTCATGCAAAGTGGAGGGAACGGCACGATTTGACAGCAAAGCATCTAAGTACCCAACAACGCACTGCTGACCATGTCTTTCATGCAAACTGGAAGGAACGGCCCGATTTTATGGCAGGGCATCTAAGTACCCAAAAATGCACTGTTCACCCTGTCTTTCATGGAAACTATAAGGTACGGTGCGAGTTTACGGCAAAGCATCTAAGTACCCAAAAATGCACTGTTGACCCTGTCTTTCATGCACACTGGAAGGTACGGCCCGATTTTACGGCAGGGCATCTAAGTACCCAAAAATGCACCGTTGACCCTATGTTTCATGCAAACTGGAGGGAACGGCACGATTTGACAGCAAAGCATCTAAGTACCCAACAACGCACTGCTGACCATGTCATGCAAACTGGAAGGAACGGCCCGATTTTATGGCAGGGCATCTAAGTACCCAAAAATGCACTGTTGACCCTATAATTCATGAAAACTGGAGGGAACGGCCCGATTTTACGGCAAAGCATCTAAGTACCCCAAATTACACTGCTGACCCTAGCCTTCATGGAAACTATAAGGTACGGTCCCATTTTACGGCAGGGCATCTAAGTACCCGAAAATGCACCGTTGACCCTATCTTTCATGCAAACTGGAGTGAACGGCCCAATTTTACGGCAGGGTATTTAAAGACCCAAAAATGCACTACAGATGGTGGCGGCAAAATACCGGGCCGTTAGACACAGTTTCAACTGTACCAAAAAATGCATTGTTGACCCAATCTTTCATGCAAACTGGAGGGAACGGCACGATTTCACGGCAAAGCATCTAAGTACCCAACAACGCACTGCTGACCATGTCTTTCATGCAAACTGGAAGGAACGGCCCGATTTTATGGCAGGGCATCTAAGTACCCAAAAATGCACTGTTGACCCTATAATTCATGAAAACTGGAGGGAACGGCCCGATTTTACGGCAAAGCATCTAAGTACCCCAAATTACACTGCTGACCCTAGCCTTCATGGAAACTATAAAATACGGTCCCATTTTACGGCAGGGCATCTAAGTACCCGAAAATGCACCGTTGACCCTATCTTTCATGCAAAGTGGAGTGAACGGCCCAATTTTACGGCAGGGCATTTAAAGACCCAAAAATGCACTACAGATGGTGGCGGCAAAATACGAAGCCGTTAGACACAGTTTCAACTGTACCAAAAAATGCATTGTTGACCCAATCTTTCATGCAAACTGGAGGGAACGGCACGATTTCACGGCAAAGCATCGAAGTACCCAAAAACGCACTATTGACCCTGTCTTTCATGCAAACTTGAGGGAACGATACGATTTCACAGCAAAGCATCTAAGTATCCAACAACGCACTGCTGACCATGTCTTTCATGCAAACTGGAAGGAACGGCCCGATTTTATGGCAGGGCATATAAGTACCCAAAAATGCACTGTTCACCCTGTCTTTCATGGAAACTATAAGGTACGGGCCGAGTTTACGGCAAAGCATCTAAGTACCCAAAAATGCACTGTTGACCCTGTAATTCATGAAAACTGGAAGGAACGGCCCGATTTTACGGCAGGGCATCTAAGTACCCGTAAATACACTATTGACCCTATATTTCATGGAAACTGGAAGGAACGGTCCGATTTTGCGTCAAAGCCCTCAAGTACCCAAAAATGCACTGTTGACCCTATATTTCATGAAAACTGGAGGGAACGGCACGATTTCACGGCAAAGCATCGAAGTACCCAAAAACGCACTATTGACCCTGTCTTTCATGCAAACTTGAGGGAACGATACGATTTCACAGCAAAGAATCTAAGTGCCCGAAAATGTACTGTTGACCCTATCTTTCATGAAAACTGGAAGGAACGGCCCGCTTTTACGGCAGGGCATTTAAAGACCCGAAAACGCACTTTTGACCCAACCTTTCATGGAAACTAGAGGGTACGGCCAGATGTTACGGGAGAGCATGTAAGTGCCTGCAATGCACTGTTGAGCAAACCTTTCATGGAAACTAGAGGGAACGACCAGATTTTACGGCAAAGCATCAAAGTGCCATAAATGCACTGTTGAGCCTATCTTTCATGCAAAATAAACAAACAACCAGATTTAAATGAAAAAGTGGGATGGAAGAGCCTTAAATGCATTGTTGGCCCTATATTTTGTGCTGGAGGGAACAGCCCGATGTTACGGCAACCGTGGAAATGCCAGCCTTCCTGCCGTGTATCGGAAAATAACATGACAAATCAAAAGAGCGCACTGGCTCAACATTCAATAAAAGAAATGATGCACACCCAATTAAACCCGGAAAACTGTTATTTTTGGTATATTTCGCGGTTATCCGGTAAAAAAAAATGGTGTAACCACTCATTTGTTTACCAAGTCATTCAAAGTCTTCACTTATCCACATGGGGCACAAATGGCGAAAACTACTTAAAAATCGACCGATTTCACAGCAATTCATTCACCGCTTCAGTTCGTTAAATCAATAAAGAAAGAAATTCAAGAAATAAATTTATTGAAGTTGTAATTGAGGGGTAATTTACAAAGGGCTGGTACTTGCGGCCTTATAATTAGCTACTTTCGGGGTTACTCGGAAGATAGCAAACTGACGTTACTTTCGGGTAGCCGTTATTTTCGAGGCTAGGGGATCCTTAGTTTGGGAGCTCAACGTTAGGTTCTTGTATTTTGGGGGTACTTATCGTCAGTTAAATTCTCAATTTCTATAAAGGAGATATAGTTGTTGACTGATAGAAAAAATTAACATACGTGAGTCTTGTTCTGAAATATACGTTAAAGTTAATTTTTCTTTATCTCGGGTAATTTTCACTTGTCAACTTCATGAGCATACATTACCATACAAAAGAAATAACTGAGATAAAATAGTGACTTCAACATAGGCAATATTTATGGACAAATATACATTGCAATATCCTTTATGCGATGCCCATTTATGAAGACAAATTTATAGCATGTAATTATTTGTCTTTATATCAACCTCTTTTTACATTGATACTTTTATTAGTTAAGACAGTTTGTTACCGTGACCTTATTCTTATGTAATATAAATATGCAGTCCCAAAATCAAACTCATTGGTTAAAACCTTTTGGATAATTAAAGTCCAACACACACTTAACAACCTGCTTAACCTACAAGTAACTTGTACAAAAAGGTTCTTGTATGTTTGGCATGACAGTTGCAAATTTACAACAGGAGGTTCGCAATCGACTGACAGCGGCACCCAACGACTGTTTTCTGTAAAATATCTCTTTAGGAAAATAATACTAAAGCCCTTGTAATTTCTAAAAGACTCAATTTCGCCAAGGAGCTCCGAACAGATAGAAACCTTATAGGGCCGCTTAGAATGCAATGCATTTCAAGACATCTAAAAGTACTCGGGATAGCCTGAAAAGTATTTTTCATGTTCCTTTTTAGTGTCCCTGAATCCACTTGGTTTTTATGTGTCTGTCTACCGTACGCTATTGAAACAAACACACACTTCTTTCCAGCTGCCCCCGAAAAATTCCGCATGTTTACCCCACACACTAATTTAAAAGCACGACATTAAGGAGCCGGATTTTCCCATTCATTAGAAAATTGGATGAAATAGCGGGAAAAGCGTTCTTGGCACAATAGTCGATGAAAACTAGTAGAAAAACAACGATTTCACAACAATTCACCCAGGTGCTTGACCAATTTTCATTTACTAGAAAATGGGAGCATCGTATTTCGCGCAATAATTCATGCAGACTAGTAACGTGGAAATTAGGATTGCGGACGTCCAGAGGAGCCCAAAATATAGTAGACTAGTTAACGCTTTTCTAGTTTACAGCAATATTCCCGAAGAACTGAAAAAAGCACTGTCAGTATCGTCACAATCGCTCTCGCAGTCTGTTTCACTGTCCACTTCATCCTCCTCTGTTTCCGGGAGGCTTAGCAACGACTCAGACACTTCGTCAGCCTCGTTTTCATCGTCCTGTAACGGAATACTGTTTTGATCAAAAATAAAGTTCGGGAGAGGGACTTCTCCGATGTGACCTTCGAACAATCTTTTGACCTCTAAAAGCTGTCCCTCCAAAGACAACAGTTTCATTTTCAGAAATATATTTTTTCCTTTCTCCTCTAAGGACAAAGGAGATATCGTGGCATCTTTTAAGGAATTGGAAAACGTCGCGTGCTGCCCGCTGAAGTGATCAACTACGTTTCTCATCTCTTCCTGAAGTAAGGTCACCTCTTCTTTAGCTCTCTCCAGCAGATGGTAGAGATCGATCGCTCTACGTCTAACGGTTATGGGTACTGGCGAGTCAGAACCGACAAACTCCGATCGTAGCCAAACGTCTGCTTCCGGGTTCTTCACTTGATCAAACTCCAAGGAACGTAGGAATGGGCAAGCAAGGCTGCATTCTAGGTTGTTGAATTTATCTAGAGCGGTTCGCATGCTCTTCGTTGCTTGGGAAATCTGCTTGGAAAGCCGTTTGGAAAGGTCATGGCCATCTAAGTGATAAGGACAGAAGACAGGAAGTTCTTTTAACAATTAATCATAACTTTAACCAAACTTGTGACATATAAGGCTCTGCTCTTTTTTCATATCGAAACACAAGAAAATTCAATCTCTTTTTGGCTAGCAATGAAGAAAAAACATTTAAGCGCGCGTGATGGAACGTACTGTCCTATTAAACTGTCCTATTAAGGTTGAAATCAGGACAGTTGATAGTCAATCAGATTTGAGAATTTTGTTATAGTTATCATTACACTTTTTATCATATATTACTTAAACATATAAAATGATAGACTCGCCTGCATATTTAGCCTTCAAACTCAACAAGAACCACCGCTCAATAACTTTAGTATGCAGATCGACCAATGCCACCTTTTTACTTCTGTCACAAGCAGCATCTCGAGCCGTTGTATACTCCACACAAGAAGTGGTCCAACGCTGACTTACACCATTCGTGTTCTCCAATTCAAATAAAACGCGTTCCAACCTGATGCAAGATGACAATACAATACAAAATGTTGAGAAGTAACCTAATGGTTAGTGAACCATCAGAGTTAAATATTGTTTATACAGTAGTTCAATGTACAGATCACCACATGGGAAAGAGTGTTACAAAAACGCTTCATGTAATAACTCCCTTAAAGGATGTATACAAAAGGAGTGTTGTAATAAAAAGTTCACATCCCTTTGGTTATTCTCAGTGCAGCGACACCTGTCATACACATGTATCATCAATGCCTTGATCAGGTTTGACGAATCACCATGTACATCAATAACTATCCGACCACCAATGGACAATAATGTAATGTCAACCACAGATATCATAATATATACCATTAGTATAATTACATTGATGATTGTTGACAATAGAGCGCTATGGTTGGCCAGGAGCGTCGCTTCATCCCACTATAATCATCGCACGGTCATTATAACATTGAAGGCTAGCAGTTTTCCCCCGTCAAAATGGCAGCCAGATTTGTCGATGTTTCGGAGTCGGAAACTGATCAATAATTCTATTTTCTCGAATAACGAATCATCAAATGAATGTAATTATACTAAAATAATTCGTCGAGGTGACTATTGACCGATATTACCGTCGCGTGAGGAGAGTAATTGTTAAGTAATGTGAACACCAACAGTCAAATTATGTAACAACCTTTCATGTACAAGAAAACATCCGATAAGTACATCTCTATTGCAACAATGTTGTGATTACCTAAGTAACAATCTAAAAGACAAGAGGGATTTGGTGAACCTTGTAAGCAGATTGCAACCAAACTGTTTTAGCACACTACCAGCCCAGATCCATGTTGCATCACAAGTTCATAAGAAATAGACGTTTCTTATAATTAGTTGTTGATATCTCTCTGGGGCTAGTATTTTAACATTCGTGGATAGTAAAGTAGTTATTCCCATGAACGCTATAGTTTCCAAAAAAACATACTTGTTTAACTGTCCATACAACTGCTGCAGTTTCTCTGGGTCCGATGCCTGTTCCCACTTTTCGTGGATTTCATAGAACATCTTCAAGTAGATCACATAGCCGTGTTTCCACGACGGTTGCTCAGCAGGGCGACTTAAACCTCCTGTCCATTCTGCTTCCTTTTCTGCCCATTCTGTGACCTCTTCCCTTCTGACAGGCGCTAAAATTAATTCGTTACTATTTGCAAATCAAGATCTCGACTTAACTTAAAAATCCAATTCATTTCATATAGTAGTTACTCTAAGCTATTACCTCCAGCATTAACTACCAGCACTGTAAAGAATGCTATGAAACCTATGTCAGACATTTTTACTTGGAAACACCGGCCTGATTGCTTTAAGTGTTGAGAAATGCTCATCAAAGATCGGAAAAATGTCGATAAAGATGACGTCATTGAATGAAATCAGTTGAAATGTTTTTAAAGTAAATAAATGTCATACCTGGAAGGCTTTCCAGTAATTTAAGCAGTTCTTCTTCGGTATCTTTGATTACTATCTTTGCTCTCTTCATGCGATCAAACAAAAGTTTACCTGTAAAAAATGAGTAACCCCGCACAAACAGTTATTAACTATGAAAAAACACAATGGTAAGATTATGACATATAATCTTAAAATATTTAACTAACACACTTTGCAAGGCCACATGTACACAAAATGCCTCTTCAAAGAAAAATCATGCTTGTAGATATGTGATTTTTTTTTTAACAGAAAGGGAAAATACTATCACAAAATCTATTAACAAAGGAAGAAGTAGTAAAAGTACTAACTTCACAGAAAGAAAGAAATTAACAGTTAATGATTCCTAACAAAAAAGAGTTTACCTATGCTTGCGGATTTTTTCTTGCCATAAAACAATAAAGCATCCGACAGGACATCTATTCGATGGTTTGGCCTCATTTCCTTTGTCATCTTCCCAAATCGTCTTAAAAATGACCAAAGTCTCTCAAGAACTTCACCATCAGTAAGTCCAAAACCAGGAATTCTCCTTGGACTGTATTTAATCTAGAGAACAGGCAAAAGTATCTCTCAAACCTGATCAGTGGGAAATTTTGGTAAGTTAAAAAAAAAATAGAATGCAAAAATGAAATATCTATAACTCTGGTAAATCATCAAAAAATTGTTTTTTTAAGATTTAAACTATATTGATCATTTAATGCTCTGAGACAGCTGTGTTAACTGTTACATGAAACAAGCTAGTATTTAACTGGAGTTACAAGAGAAATTCTTTCTTACTAACTGTAATCTACAAATAACAATGATCATTTAAAATTGACAAAACGACTGCAACACACACCTGACAGCTAGCTTTATGTCCATAGCTGTGAAAAATGGGTATTGCTAACTGCACAGACTGCAAAATGTGGTGATGCCCTTGAGCCTAGAAATAGTATTTTATCAGTTATTTTGTTAGTAATCCAAGTGTTTTGCATCTCTACTCCATCATTCCATTTTACTGTGGGAAGAATACACCCACCTTCAAGTGGGTTTCCAGGAGGCAAGCAATGTCATAAAGTATGCACACGTCAAGTGAGCGACCATGTATTTCATCTAAAAGATTGTTCAACATCCAGACTGGATATGCAAGTCTAAGGAAAAAAATTATGAAAAATCTTTATATATATATACATTATTAAAAAAACCGGCCAATTTCAAAATAAAATTTCAGCATCTGACATTTCTCAGTAGTTCAAAAAAGAGCCAGAGATCAAACGAGGGCTGTTTATTTTGGACCTGAACCCCCTTTTTATTCAATCTGGCAATTGCTGGAACCTACCAAAAGTATGTCTATAAGGACATCAAGGCCCGGGGGGATGACGGGGATGCTCGTCGTCTCACTTAGGGGTGTAAATTTTGGATTTTAGTCTCGCTTAGGGTGTTCCGGGCAAAGCGCCAATATTTTAAGCCACTAAGGTCTCGTTTAGGGTTCCGCGAAGAACTTGAGATTTATGACAATGCTTTTAAAAACTACTTTTAGATAAAAGCATTCGATGATTATGTCTTTATATCATTAAAACTCATTGCATGTCGTATTTGTGTGTTTTGAAGCGGTCTCTTTTAGGGGTAAAAATTTGCTTAAGCCACGCCCAGATTGGTCTTCTTTACGGGTCACAAAAAGCTTGAGGCACGCCCAGATGGTCTCCTTTAGGGGTTAAATTCAAAATTTCCGACGAGCATCCCCGTCTGTTTCATATGGGAGTGCCCCCCCCGGGGCATCAAGGATGAGAAGATGAGCACCCCGGCTGCCATAAAAGGATGTAAAATGTAGTATATAATTTTTATAGTCCATTTGAATGAAATTATTAAAAAAAAACTTCTAATTTATTAATTATCTATTGGATAATACTTCACTGCTTCAAGAAATCAATAAATAATATCTGAGTGATTGATTATATAGAAGATTCAAACTAGTAAAAAAAATATATAAATATGGCCTATACATCTGCCCTCCTTTAAGCAGATGAACAAAAAGAATTGGACGGCTCCAGCAGGGTGAGCTGTCAAAAAGCCACATTGCTCCTAATGCAGCGAGCATAAATACTGCTATTATAAGTAGTAATTATTTAGATGGGTAAATTAAAACAACAACGATGACAATAACCAAAAAATCAACTTTTAACAGAGATATCATTTTTTATCAAGCAAGTGGCAGAACATCCAACCAATAATTATTAATGCTAATGTAATAAGTGACTATATGCTTAGAATTAAGCACAATGACCTTTAAATTTTGTTGATAAATCTATAACGATAAGAAGACAGTTAAGTAGCCAGATGACAATGATAAACATAAAAAAACAAAAATGCATGTATTTTAAACCTTTCACCATGCTTCATGTTGATAAACTTCTTTGGAAATTCATGGCGACAAGCTCTTCCAAAAATTGCTGTTTCACTAAGAGCAGAGTAACGTGACCTTGAACGAATTGCATCTCCTGCCAAAAAGTCACCACATGCCTGTCATAGAGAAACACTCTAATTAAAGCCTTAACAATAACATAAATGTACATGTATGTTTTGAGTATATTTGACGATAAGAATAATTTTTTTTTTCAAAATGGTATAGGGAACAAAAAAGTCAAAACACAAAAATACACCACAACTTTATTAATACATGTACTGATCAAAATGTGTAACTTGCTGTTAAGGATAATACTCACTTCTTTTGCTCTACTTGTTGTGGGATGTTGCTGTACAAATTCCTCAACATCTGAATCATTGTAGAACACAGCTGTACCAAACAAGGGACTCCTAACACTTCTACCAGCTGACTTTTTTCGCCCAATAAACAAGGCATCCATAGATTCCAGTAAAGATCCTTGATTCTGTTATCATCAGCAAAGTAATATGTCAACATGATGGATTCATTGAATAAAAATTATGTTCAACGACCATAAAATACGACTAGTCTCTATTCTCTTTTTGAATTTAATGAAACTAATGGGTCTTACAGAGTGCAATGTTTCTGTTCCTGAAATCTGCAGATGCAAGGTGTGAAACAATTTACTGAAGTGTATAATAATTGTTATTAAATGACCAAAAGACCCAGCAGGAATTCAACACCTGCACTGCCTTATTATAACACAACCTACTACCTTTGGACAAGCAGGGCAATCCATACAATCCAGTTCATTTCTCTCTGATGTTTCAAACTTCATGGAAGAAAGTCGGTGGGAATATATTCTAAAAATAAAACATCTCACCGTTATTAGCATGCACTTATATTTATAGCAATCAGCTCTTATTCAGTTATTAAAAGCCACGTTAGTACACGTAGTATATATATATCTAGCAGGTCAAAATTGAATTTAGGTGAAATTTTTTTAAGCTTCAAATGATATAGAATCTTATATACACGTGTAGGAGACAACAGAATACTGAGAATTAACGTTAAATAGTTTAAAAAGAAAATTAAACTGAATTTAATTTTGACCAGCTGTGACATAAAAATATCAACTACAGTAAGTATCATATACACTAAACAAATGGATATACATGTAATTAGTAATTTGCTCTTTGTTTGGCTACTCAAACTTAGTATACCCAGTGCTTATTCACACTGGTTATTCTGCTACCATATATATAACGAAGAAGCTGTGGTGATCCTGATATTCACAAAGATGGCGATTAAATTCTGTTTGAAAGGCAGTATTTAATTTAGGATTACCTTTGTTTGTTTGAACTAAATTTACCGATGAGACACAAGTAAGAAAAGTATTGGTTTAAAAATGCAAATACGCTTGACTGCATAATACTTTATTAAGCTGACATATTTGTTCATCAATTAAGGTGGCAATTAATGGCTGTGGGGCTGTGGGCCTAAACAGAATGAATTGAAATGTACAGAAAGAATTCATTCACAACTCAATTTCAAGAAAATATGCAACTTAATGCCTTCAAAAGTTTTATTTATCAGCAAGCTATATTATCAAACATGTAAAACATTGGCTGAGCAATAAATGACTTGAAAATCATCATTTGAGAGCTCAACTATATATCATCTAATTGTTTTAGTACCATGTGTACATACTAAAACAATACTATTCACCTAACCTAGCACTTCAAATGCAGCTAGCTAAATATCCACATTGCCACCTACACTTCATTGAATAATATATATAGGGAAGCAATTATTATAGTGTATTGCTATAATAATATATTAAAAAGTCTTAATTATTACTAACCTGAACTCTTCGAGACTGTCAATAATAACTGGATATAATTTCCTCTGGTTCTGAAGTAGTAAATAAAAAAAACCTTGCTAAATATTATTCATTAAGTAGCTAAAAGAAAGTAATGTATAACTGTATATATAGTCTGACTGACACAGGATAGACATTATATGACAATTATTTTTAAAAGTGAAGGAGAAAAAAATTTCATAATTTTTAAACTATCTAATACCGGAAAGGATATAATATCATCAACAAGGGTCTGAATCGCAGAACAAAAGTCTTTTACAGCCACTTGGCATTCAAGATTAAGGGTGTGCAGCAACTTCATCAAATCCATCGTGAATGCCAACTCTGGCTTTGTTGGTGTGGCACCCCAAAAATTGAACCTAAGTAGACGTAAAAAATCAGGTTCACAACTGCAAAACTGGACAGCGACAACCACTTGAAATCCTGAAAGAAAGAAAAAACAAAAGGGATACACTTTTTTTGGATGTTCATGCTATATGAGTAATTATTAAATAACAATTACCGTCAGATCAGTGCACATACTATTATAAACACTTGATGCATGTCAAAGATAATACATTTACCTATAGGCACCACATTAAATCAGAGAAAACAATAAAAACCAAGTAGCCAAACAACAGGCTTATATATATAAGTGCTTTTATGACAATTCATACCCATGGTATGCATTGTATCTACGTCTGTTGACCAATTGTTGATCGACAGTTGATAAACAGTTGGCACATTGTCAGGTTGGCTGTTTGTTGACTGTTGGTGACAAAAATAAAATAATATTACAGTTTTCTTCTGGTTCAGTACATCTATTCCTTCTATTTGTACATTAATATTAGGGATGTACGTCATGTCTGACATTTTTGTTAATATAAAATTGCATACTGCTTAGTGTTATACTGTACATTTTTCCATTTCATGTTAACTATACAAGCAAATTAAAAATATATTGAACAAACACTAAAAACAGCTTTAGAGCTGCTGATATGCTTTGCTAGATCATGCATGGGGTTGCCACATAAAATACTTTTTTCCTTACCTCGAGAATCTACGATAGAAACATTACGAAAATGAACAGATGGGCACTGATGTCCGTTTAGCACCAGGGTTCTTGTGAAGATCAAAGGGAAATATATGTTCTCCTAGAATAAGAATAAGTCATGATAGTATATGGCACTTACAAAAATTCAAACGTTAATTGACTAACAGGTCATTTTCTTTTGGTGTTTAAATAGATTAATAAACCAAAGTGATTTAATTTAGTTGTTGTTGTTGTTGGTGTTGAATTAATTTAAAACTCCCCTGCATGATCATAAATTTTCGTGATACACATGAATTATATTAGTTTTCTCCGAGCTTAACGTGTGTTTGTTTTGCTCTCAGAGAAACTTCTCTGATCTGGCAAGGTGGTCAAAAGTGATTAATTTACAATGTAAGCACAATATAAGCTTCATGCTACTGCAAATTTTAACATTTGGTAAATAAAAGGCATTGATATAACTGACAAACAACATAGTTCAAAGACGAAAAATGACAAATAAAATCGTGGGGTTATTTTAAGCTTATAAACATCAGCTTTACAAGTAAAGCAGGTTAATTAAGAGTCTAGCAGGTACGAATCTACTGTGTTGTAGAAAAGACCAACTTGCGCACCTTAAGAATTTCCACACGATGGAGAATATTTACTTTGGTGTGCATCGATGTAGCACAAAATTCACAAAACTTTGCTGTTGCACTACAGTCCAAGCAACGACAAATGCCACTTTCCGAGTCACAGAAGTGACACCTGTTGCTGTTTACAAGCGAACCTTCTTTCTGGAAAATGGTCGAAAGAGCAGCTTGCCGTAACTTAGCCCATGCATCTTCTGCTCTTTGGAGTCTTTCATAATGACGAGTATTTAAGCTTACAGATGAAGATATTGCTGGCTCATCGCTGACATCGAAATCCTCAGCACAATCACCTGCATCCACGTTGTAATCGTCGTGATCATCTTGCTCATCAACATTAGTCACATTAATAAGCTGTTCGCTCCTTCTCACTGCAGTGTCCTGATCGTGATAGCGAACTTGAATTTCAGCCTTAAAGCGCTTCTTCCTGCAACCAATGCAAATGAACTGGTCAACCACAGAACAAAATTGTTATAAATAAAAGGCCGGGTATGGGCTGACTGCAAGGCAAAACGACTACGAGGCGAAAAACGTAAACGAATAAAATATTATGAAAACAAAATAAAGGCTTTTAACAACTTACCGGCCCATTAAATACTGCTTTGCCCGTTAAACTTAATCTAACCTCAATGTGCTGTGTCGGATTCTGCAATATGAGGGATAAAAGTGAATTACATCCACGTTTATCCATCATATTGCACAATCCTTTGCAGCACTTATTAGTCGTACTATAGTACGTAATTTGATGGGTGATACCCGGTAATTTGGGCATCATTTTTACCGGTGATACCCAGTACCCTCCGTGTGAATCGGGTGAGCCATTTTGATTTCAGAGACAAGCAGTGTGGTCAGCGGGGTAACGGAGTCGTGTAATATTTAACAAGTGTCCTTTTTCATTCTTTCTATTTGTTCTCATTTCGGGGTCAAGGTAGTTGGACACATTAGACTCTTTTGTTTTAAAATAGATGTTTAATTATTCTTTTGCATTCAATTTGCCTGTTAAACAACATTAAAGTGATTTTTCTTCTTGGAAACTTGGTTAAACAATGCTAATTAGCCCTGAAAAAATCGCATAATTTATCGCATAATAGTCCTATCCGTATCGCACAATCTGCCCTGAAAAAAGCCACATGATTTCTGATTTTTGATCGTACTCTATCAGAAGGCCTGTGAAAGTTTCCAGGTGGTTCTATGATATTACCATAACTTCATAATCTTGTTTTTATGAGACCAATTGACTCAAGTCAACATTGCACATGATTTACATTGCTAAAAAGCCACATAGCTTAGACCATCTCCTGCCTTGGATTCACCAGACAGGTACATTCCAGGAAGGGAACCTGGGTTAATTTTTACTGGGTATTTGCCGCTGGCCTCTCAGAGCCCCTACCCCATTATGTATAGTCTATCCGAGAATGTGCGACCCCGTATTCTAGAAATGCGACCCCATCCAGAGGCACATCCCCATTAGCCTCTTATAAGGAAGTACGTCCCCGTCTCACCCGGGGGTACATTTAAATTTTCCCTTGTTCATTCATTTATATGCCTGCTGTATATTCTTTATCCTCAGCTTCACCAATATCGATCAATATCACCGGTTTTTCTTTTCGGTCTCATTATTTGATTCAGGAATCACATTGCCCTGCTAGCGGCGGGGGGGAGGGGGGGGGGGGGGGGGGGGAGGACTAAGCGGGGCAGCTGCCCACACCCCCCAGACCTGTTGAGCCAGACACATCAAGTCTGTGGATGGAATTGTCTTCCTTAGAATCAGTTATTTCAGTTATTTTGATTATAGTGACTTGCAATTGTTTACCATTTTCATATTCGAGGTCGATTTTTCGGACACATCTCTCATGACAAGTGCCGAAAATAGCATTTCGGAGCCTCCAAATTTGAGAATTTTCTGGGGGAGGATACCCCCGACCTCCTTACAAGGCTCGTTTCTTCCGCACTCGCAATAATGGCCCCCTGTTGCAAAAAACCTAGCTACGGCCCTGAATCAGGATTTGATTTGACGAATCTTTTTTTAAAAATACTTACCTCTACCATCTACAGACTCTGATCCCTACTTCACTGTTTTCTTTATCAGACTTCCTTGGGCCCTAATCGTCCACGGTTAATGCATGCATGGTGATCTCAACACAGTGCAGCTGGTGGCAAGAAAATAAAAAAAAATGTTGTGTTAAGAAAATATGACTGAGTTAAATTTCCAGAGGACAACGGCAAAGGTACAGCTGCTGAAGGTAATACTTTAGATACCGTAAAATTCCGAAAATAAGCCCCTCCATGTATAAGCCCCTCAAACTCGTGACGCAAAAACCCCTCTGTTAAGTTGCCCCTCCAAATATAAACCCCCCAGGGGGCTTGTACTTGGAAATTGCCCGCAATGAAAAAGTAAAACAAAGCAAAAACGGTAAATTTCCTTCCAACTATAAGGCCAGCCCAATCGATTTTGAAACGCAAATTTCCCTCCAAAAATAAACCCCTCAAAAAGGGCCTTTGAAAAATATAAGGCCCGGGGCTTATAGAAAATAATCAATCAAAGCATGAAAATAAACCTAACAAAAATTAAAGGGAATTTTTGTACGTTAGCAGGCTAAGTTGGATAAGCTAAAGATTGATCAATGTGAAATTGTTGGTCCACGGTTTTCCGAGCAGCTCATCGAACAGTCTTAGGCTCGTCAGCAAAGACAGCTATATATGTTCCTGCGCAGATTCACAAACTTTGAAACCATTTGAGTTGTGAAAAATATCGTGGCGTTTAACTATAAAATCATAGATTCTACTTACCCCTTTAATACCAAGTCGTCAACCAATTCAATAATATCGCCACGTCGGTTGGTCAAGAAGCAGGGATAGTCTTGAGGTTCCGAGCTCTCTTTACGATCAGAATCGACACATGATACATTTTCAGTGAGTTCGTGAGACTTAGCAGTGGTTCATGATGAGATCTTTTAAATTGTTCATATAATTCATCCTGGCAGGTTAAATTTCGTCAGTTTTCATACTGAAATGCAAGCGGTCCGCAATCTTTCAGTGGAAGAGTACCACCTGACAACGATGCCGTTAAAAAAATTTCAAAAATCATGTTGGCCGTATTTGCGCATGGGTGAATAAATTTGAATTATTATTGTATTTTCTCGCAAACATTCGTGAGAATCTATTGTAAGGAAAAAGAAGGAAAAAGGCACCTTCACAAAAACGCGCATAAAATATTCATGCATTAGCATTGCATAAAAGTTGGACCGCGTGAGTGAAATTATGACTGTACCGAGTTGGCGAAGCGAGTTAAACAAACTTACTTTGGGCGATTTGGTTATTGATTTGAGACTAGTTTGGGCTGTTTCTTTTCGCGTGCATCAGTTCCGATCAGCATTTTACTTCTAAACTAGGGGTTTCGCCTTGTTAAAAACTAGAATCATGATTCCCTCATTTGAAGTTGAACCAAGAATTTTGAGGCCAGTCAGGTTATAGCCGGGATGACTACACAATGTTCAACAGATTTCTTGAAATAACTTAGTCGTTTTAACAATGAACTCATAAAGCAGTTCACAGCCCAAATCACCCATGTTTTTCCAAGACAAAAGTTCAACTGTGAACGAGAGGAGCAGAAGAAAGAGCGCAAAAGATGCTGGGACCCTCGAAAAGAAAAGAACTGCTAAGCACCTGTGGCGTTCTGCATAGCTGCTGGCGTTTTCATCCGACTCCCTGTCCTCTCCCCTCTCAGCTGTTCTTTCTCGCACCCCCATTAGGCCCCTGCTAGCAAAGTCAAGTAAGAGCTTTAATGAAAAATACCGAAAAAAGGAGTTCATGGCCTCTACACGTTGAGATTTTCTGTAGCAATTACTGCCCTAGCGGCTCAAGTCTTCGCGACGTGATCTTGCCGACGTCAATGCTAATAATGAACTTCCGTAACAGGACGGGAGAGGATCCGAAAGAAGTAACGGCAAACCTTTTTAGACTTTTTACTCTTGTTCCAACTGCTCTCGACGACGGAACTCGTCCTACTAAAAATTACTTCAATTTCTTCTATCTTATTTGTAGCAAAATTAATTCAAGAGAGAAGCTGAAACTTGTAAGATAAAGAGAGAGAGAAAACTCGGCTCTTTGTGCTTGTGCCACCACTGGTGCTTTGGTTCAGGCCGTTTTTACGTTAAATGGCGTCTGTGTCTCGCCCCATATAAGGAAATCCAGGACAGTCTTGGATTCTGGATTCCGCGCTTTGGATTCCGGTTTCCTTTACTGGTTTCCAGTCTTTGTCAGTGGAACGTTGGATTCTAGAATCCAATCGTTAGTGGGATACCGGATTCCACAAGGAAAAATTTGTCGGATTCCAGAATCTGGATTCCCTTACATGGGTTGACGTGTGTTTGCCTTCTCTTATCCTTTATTATAGAGGTAAATAAAATGACCTGAATACCGGCGACTATCTAAATGCTCATTTGGTCAAACTGCCTGTAAAATACGTTATCATGATTTATGCATTAGATAGGTTAGGCACATGAAAAGTTCGGGGTCTAAATGAAAGCCGTTTCAAAGTCTAGGTGGGAAGAACGGCTGAGCCGTTCCAGATTAAAGTAGGCGTTCCTTATTGATTCATATGCCGAACTTTTCACTATATGTACTTAATTCAAAGTGTTAGGTTCGGCTCATGAAAAGTTCGGCGTCTGAACCGGGCCTTATAGATCTGTACACTATACACTACTGACCTAAAAATGCAATTTTGAGAAGCCAATAGTATTATTTGACCAGCCAGTACCGATCTTTAAATAATCTGGTTTTACCTTAGTGTGATTAGTGATCACAGGCATGATAATTCACTATAAATATTCAATGATCTAGGTCTAGTGACATGATGTGAAGTAGCAGTTTTGACTAATCAATATTATCTGGCTTCTTTTTGGACAAGTAATAAACGTCTGAAAAGGAGCCATTGGTTTTGCTGATGGGGTTAAAGCCTGCATTGTCAACATTTTCGGGAGATAAGAAAAACGCACACCGGAAAAGCAAGAGATTTTGGTTCGAGCGACGCTGCACTATATCACATTATGAACGGTTGGTTAACAGATGGTTTCTTTCTCACTTTGTTTTCAGGTTTTCACGTCCTACTAGAAGGAATTAAAAGTACCTATCCTTCGCCCTTGATTTTTTGCTCATTTCATTGATTTTGTTTTTAATTTTGTAATTAATAACCCTGATCACTCAACAGCTTTTTAATCATGCTTTTAACAAATGATGTCACAATAGACCTCATTACCGATACGGCGGCCATATTGAATTAATTCGATTTTAAGGAGTATTATGGGATGCCCAAGGGGCATGAGCACGATCCGTTGTACTCGCTTAGTATTAGAAATATCGCAAATCTTTTTCGGGAAAAAGGCGATCATTATTACATCCTAACACGGCACAACGCGTTTTTATTTTTTATTTATTTATTTTTTCCCTTTACAATCTTATTGTTCAAAAAGACATACTATACAAAAACTTTAAGAAAATGCCGCGAAAGGCGCGCGTTAATACTAAGCGAATACATCGGAATGTGCTCATGCCCCCTGGGCATCCCAAAAATACTTCTTAAATGTAACTTATTCAATATGGGTGCCGTGAAAAGGTCTATTAATTGGTAGGCCCACAGTTATCTTATGTGCTGGATTTTATATCTTTAGTACTGAGATCTACATTTCAATTTACAGTAATTAAACACGTTGTTGTTATGGTAAATAACTTTTTGAACTCGTGAATCTATCTGGTTTTTCTGCAGAGGGATGTAAATAGTTTATTACTGATTATAGATGATATTCTTGTGTGCTAGCATGCCGGCCGTATATTAGTTGTGTACCATAATATAACGTGAATGTGTATTGCTTTTGTAAGCTCCCACTTATATTGCTAAAGTGTACAGCCTTTATTGGCCTTAGAATTACGAGAGAATATTTAAGAACGATTTACCCTTTGGATTTTAGTAGTGCAGTGCATGGTTAGGAAAAACAGCTTCTCCGTCCGTCGACAACATTTGCATTACCGGTATGTATAACGAAAAAAAAATTTTAACTCAAAGAGAGTACTTGTTATGCTTTCATCATGACCTCAACAGTCTGCCTTACAGTACTTTATATTTAGTCTAAATTTTGATGCAGCTTTCAGTTTTATCATCTGCCTAACGCACATTTAATCTTACTTTATGCTCTCAAAATGTCACTTGATTTTGGGGGGGAAAGGTATAGAAAAGCTAGAGTCTAAAGATGTTGTTAGAATCTGAAAAAAGCGGATGTGTTTTGTTTCCTGTCTTCGTAGAGTTAGAAAATTTGAAATTATAAAGTGAGTGTCTCGATGTCTTGAACATCTAGATGCAGGTGATCGAATCTCAAAACTGTTTAAAAATTTAAGGAAATCAGTTTTATACCCCTCCTTTGTCTAAGAGAACCTAGTTTGCCTACTTATTTGTCAGAGATCTTATTTTGTTCGCTTGACCGGAGTGTTTATGAATTAATAGTATTTTCAAAAGAGTTTTCTCCCGGGGGAGCTCCGCATATGAAAGGGGTGGGGATGCTCGTCGTCTCGCTTAGGGGTGTAAAACTCGGATTTTGGTCTCACTTAGGGTGTTTTGGGCAAAACGCCATCATATTTAGCCGTGAAGGTCTCGTTTAGGGTTGCATGCAAAAAAGTATAAATATATATATATTTGATATGTATTTTTTTAATTCATTTTATTTACTCCACTTATATAATCTAAGTTTTCTGTAACATCAATACTTAGAGAAGACGTCTTTTTCCATTGTTTTCATTTGTCTGTGTTTTAACATGGTCTCTTTTAGGGGTCAAAAAAGGCTTGGGCCACTCTTAGATCGGTCTCCTTTAGGGGTTTAATTCAAAATTTCCGACGAGCATCCCCACCCCTTTCATATGCAGAGTCTTCTCCCCCCACCCGGGGTTTTCATCTAATTAAGTGATCCTTCCTCCTCACTGCACCACACACACACAAGCAATGTGTACAGAGGCTGAATTGCAGATATGCGTGTAAAAACTGTTTACTTCAATATCAGTCTAAAATAAGGTGAAGTTGCGCTCACTTCCCCTAATGACAATGAACTTATCCGAGCATTTGTTTCGACAGTTTTCTGGCTAAAACCAGCTAAGACCAACAAGGATTCAAGATGTTGTCTTCTACTGAGTGCATCACCTGGCTGGTTGTATTCCTAACCGAGTCTGTTGCTATAGTGACAGTGAACCTTCTTACCATAGTCATTTTTATAAAGAACAGCAATCTTCGCACTCGTTCATTGTACCTGGTTACACATTTGACCGTGGCTGACATGTTTGTTGGAGTATTTTCCGGAAGTGTTGCACAAATCTATTCTCTGATGGCTTGTAACTTCGTACAAATCGATTATTCTTCGCAAGTACAATCTTTACTATTAGCAGACAGTTATTTCTTCCCTCTCGTCTCCCTGACAAACATTGCTGTGATTTCTTTAGAGCGATTTCACGCCACTTTCTTTCCATTTAGACATCGTGTCACCAAAACATGGGTCTACTTCTTAGCAATTGCTGCTATCTGGGTTTTACCTGGTATTGTACAAGCGATTCTCCAATTACCAATCTACCTGGTCTCAAACGAGCGGAAGTATTATTTTTCGTTTCCAATATATTGTTGTTTGTGTCTCTTTAGTATATTCGTTTCTTACACGCTTATTTTCTTAAAGTTTCGTTGTAGAGCCCATCCTCAGCGCGTTGCTGCAGCTAGTTTAAGACAAAGGAAACTTACTGTGACATTGTTAGTAACAACTTTGGTATCTTTAGCGTCGTGGCTGCCATATAATATTATTTTTGTGTTGCCTGTTCAACCCCGAGTTTATATTCCTTTTTATCTCCCTTACAACCTATCCGTTTAAAAAATGCATTGCTTGTTTTACTTCATGCAAACTCCCTTGTAAATCCCATTGTGTACAGTATCAGAATTCCAGAGTTTAAAAAAGCTCTGTTGTCATTATGTAAGCGTTAAGAAAGAGACGCTAAAAATAATTTTCCACTGAAAGGTAACTAAATGATATACTTTGTAACGCTACCTTTTATTGTATACGATACCCGGTAACCTATATTATTAACCTATTAACCTACCAGTTATCCATATTGCTATATGTTATTCAATTTAATTAAGCCAGCGTCATTGATGCAATTTTCATAGAATTTATTGTACTCATAAAGTCGAAGATCGCCTTAGAAAAACTATAACAAGCTTGCAGCTGAGATCTTCCTGCTACTAGATATGTCTTACGAAATTACTACTGTAAGAAGAATATGAGTGGCAAAAAAAATAATAACCTCGATTTTCTTCTAAATAGGCCTTCTGTAAATAAAGATAGATTTAGAAATCAAAGCTTATAGTTGACCTTCACTCTATAATGGGTCCATCAATGTATAAACAATCTGTGGCAATAAGCAAGTTCCTTATTCCCCTACGGCGTTTTGTCGAGATAGGTCTTAGCATGATTTCGAGGCCAATATGGGGAAATTATTGGCGACAAGACACAGAAACAAGGGGGGATCTCAAGGGTTTGGGGTAACGCGGTTTTGCGGTAATTTTTATTTCAAAGTACGGTACTGCAGTGTTCAAAGTCCAAGCCGGGTGGGCGGCAATTTTAATTTTACGTCGCGGTATTATTGATGAAAAAAAAATTTGCCTCGCAATGATCTGCTTCCTTTTTTAAAGTATGATAACTCTACAAATCCTAAAAGGTGAACACGAACTGGTTATTTGAAAACTGAATCAAACAGCCGTCTGCATCAGATCCATTTCCAGCTAGATTTGTCAGATATGCGTAATTTACACGCGCGCGAGTGCCAGTTAATGAAAAAATATTCTGCTAGCTCAATTTTCGATTTTATTGATTTCAATATTATTATTACAGATGTTTTCTTGTCTGTTACGAAAGTTTTCATAAGAAAGGCTAAAAGATTATCTAAGTATGAGGATGGTGTGGTCTAAAAATTGCTACTCGTCCTACTGGTTGTGAATGCAGGACTATACAATTTAATTTCATACTTGAACTAGTATTTGTGTGTGTGTGCTATGTGCCCTTCGAAACCCAAAGGCAGCCCAACGTAGTGAATCTGAATCCCCTTCAGGGTCGACAACTAGGTGAAACAACCTCATTAAAGTCAACTGTTTTCCCTCAGAGTTTATGATCCAGGTCAGTAATGAATATAGTACTAGACAACTCCAGCTGTTTTAGTAAGGTAATGAACAAAAACGTGCTTGACGATCGTATGTTTATCGCACGCTTAACATCTACGCACTTGATTTATAAACACTGCGGTTTCGGTATTTGGGTTAATTTTGATGCACTATTGTGCAGAATAATTTTTCTGGCTTCCTTTTGCACATGCAAAATTTGCCTGAAAATCTGCATGATATGATCTTTAAATGTAATCTGTCAGTTTAGTGTCACCAGGGGTTTACAGTATTGTGGCAACCTAATGTTAGACCTTTTTTTAAGTAAACAATTTGATTTCGAATGTAATTCTAGTAGACTAACACATTTTACTAGAATTGAACTCACGTTTTTCTTAAAGCTGCTTTTTTTTCATCGCCTTCCCGCAGACGTTATGAAAGAGCAGTGGAGCCAGAAGCAACCAAACAATTCTTGTTCAATTATCTTCCAAAGCAAAAAAAAATCCGTCAAAGTTAAAATACCTCAGAAAATGTTAATCAAAACAACAAAAATCAATTTATTGTGATGTGCATTTTCCATTTTTTAGTGTTATGAAGGCTTGGAACCTTTGTAAGAATTACCATGGCCATTCCATACTAAGCCGCGTCCGCGTGTGCGACCGTCTCATAACAAAATAAAAACAGTACCTTGATTAACATCACCCCCTGTAATAAGTATTATCGCAAGGTGTTAAGAGAAATTCAATTAAGATAGAGAATGGTCAAAACACGGAACAACCTGATTAACAACATTAAGTGACTTCAGAGATGCACATCTTTGTGCGCGCGTTTGTTTTGTTTTGTTTTTTCCTTTTTGTTGGCGTTTTTCAATGGGCTCTCTGCGACAGCAATAAACAGAAAAATAACCGCCATCTTTAAATTCTATAAGCTCCATTATTTATCATCTCTTGGTACCCTCCAGGAGTTATTTTATGACTTTTTTGTACTACTTGACATAACAGTCACAGGAGCGTTGATTGTTCAGATGTTCTCACATATAATTGATATTTCAATAGCTCTAGTATGAGGCAATTAAATTTTTTAACATTTATAGACAATTAAAAAACTTTTTGTTTTTAATTTAGCCAGTTGATTCAAAGCGATTTTATTGATCACTCGATTGATTTGACTCGCTTTCTTTTGCAACTGGTGAGAACATGTTCTATTACTAAAAGGAAAGTGGCCTTTTTCGGTTTGCCTTCAACACTTTTTTCAAACGCACATAGGGGCAAGTTCAGTTTATGGGCCTTTATTGACCTAATATTCCAATTAAAGGAATAAATATTTTGATTGTTTACAGCCAATTTGACATTTGTGTTAAACCGTCACATGAATTATTATCGCCACATTATCATCATTTATTATTGTTCTATCTTTGACATTTCTGTTTAAATCCAGACAAGCCAGGCGTCTCGTCTTGTCACTCATACTAGTTTGGACGTCATGTCCAGAAATGTCTTTAGCTTTTCTTTTAACTAATTAAAATGCATCAAAACTGTTTGAAAATTTCAATAGAACTAGAAGATACACGATATTTTTAATCTTAAGAGAATTAAAGCAGTTATTCAGCTTTCTTAATGTACGCCCCTTCTACATGGACGTACACGCAAATTCATACCCCCACGTGGTACAAGGGAGGGGGATGAATGGAACCCTTTCCCAGAGTTTTTGATATGTTGCAGTATTTCGAAACGATTTTACTTTCAGTGGAAAGCCTTTGATCTTCTTAACAAGATGAGGTATATTTTGTGAGTGGTGGCGCCTCTGGAGGCCTGTGACGTCACCAACAAAGGTCGCCATCTTAGATGTTACCAAGATTTAGAAATCAGGTTAAAACTGCGAGAAATGGCGATATTTTTGTGCTTGACATGAACAATAACACATAAATGAGCACTTTGCATGATTTTAGCCACATATTTTAATTTTATTGTTGACAAAAGTTACAATAAAAACAATGGCTTGACCACCTTTTACTTATTACGTCATATCTCGTAACTATAGAAACTGACTATCACTGAACTTGACTAAACATGCGCGCGAAGGATAAACGAACATGTACTGAAAACATCAGGTGCTGATGTTTTACCCTCTAGGAAAAAAACTCGGAAAAAAGCTCAAGGAGATGGGGAGGATTGGGTAGCGACCACCACCCCCAACCCCTTGTACGTCCGAGGGTTAAAATGCATTTAAATTTACCCCAGCAATAATAGCAGATTGTTCTAGCTAACTTGTAGATAATTAGGATATTATAAACAGGGGATCGTTGTTGATAGCGTATTATACAAAGTGGACGCGATGTGGGACAGTGCAACTGGTTTGTATTCGTTGACTTAAAGCTGAGTGTCATTAGAAAAGAAGAGCTCGTTCTTTTTGGAGTTTCTATCATGTGAGCTTTGGTAGTCGATATTTTATCCCTGGGACGTATACTCGGACGTATAAGGATCGGGGGCCAGCCCTCTGAGGTTTTTCTGTTTTTTTTTTTCCTAGACGACGAGTTTAGTGATGGTCAGCTACCAACTGCTCTGGAATTATCATAAATTACGGCTACTTAGTTTATTGCAAAGTGCAATGGACACTTACTACAAATTTCAGCCTCCATAAGAGCGAAACGGTTCATTGCTTACTGTAACAGGTATTAGAAAGTGCAATGGGTTTTTCACAAATTGTGACAGGTTTAACAAAAAGTGTCATGATTATTACTAATTGCGACAGCACATTTGTCTCATGAAAAACATTCGTTTCACCCTGGCTTTATAGAGCTATAGGTTTTGAATGATTATGGGCAGTCATTGACCCCCCTGGGGGGAAGGCTGTAAAGGGTATCTTTTTAAGGCTTCAGGTATAGGAAAGGATAGGGATTTTACTCGTTGAAGTATACGAAAGGGCAGGGAAATCTGTCATTTGTGTCTGCCTTATGGCTTTATAAAGTTGAGAAAACGTTCTATTTTTGTGATTGATTCCTATTTAAACGGCAGTGTATTTACAGCACTTAAGGGACCGTTCATTATTTATCACCTGGGGAGGGGGGGGGGGGGTCGGAGGATTTTGGGGGATCACTTGATTTTTAGGAGAACAGAGGGGGGATCAGTCGTAACTGAGAGCCCAAAAGGTGGGGATCACTGAAAATTTTGGAAGGATTCAGAGGGGGGACCACTCAAATCTGCTTGAACAATGCCAGTTTGAAAGCATACAACATAAATGTGCCCATTCTACTGGGAGATGATAGCATTTGCAATCTCAATTTGTTCTAACACAACTTTATTTAAAAAACGGAAGTCTGTCACACGGGGATGATGAAGATTTTATAGCAAAGGCAATAGAAGACAAAGCAAACTATCACGGCAGACGGCACGATACAGTTCTGTACACCAGCCAGAGAGTGAAGAAGAAGAACCTGCTTACCATAGCCAACTTCTTCCCACGCTGTGCAAGCCGATAGTTAATACGTTCAGCTACAACAGTGTACAACAGGGCCAGACCGCGAAACAAAAGAAGCGTGCAAGCGAAGCGACATACTGGAAAGGGTCTTTTCTGCTGGAAAAAACCACCCAAAGGCGAGGAAAAGAGTAATGAAAACACCCATTATCAAAGAGCCCACGTTAAGAACATAAAGAAGCGATTTTGGGGTGCTAAAAATGCTGAGAGTACAAAGTTTTGCTTCAAGAGAAGCATGGACGACAAAGCTTACCTCCGACCTGGGACTTCGGAGGGTTTTGAGAAAGCACGAAATCTAAGGATCTTGACACTTACAGATGAAGAAAAAGCGAGAAAGTTGCCAAAGTATGATTGGCAGGAAAAGATGGTCTATGTGACTCCCGGATCACATCGTATTTTCACTAAGTCTAGCGTCATGGCCGACAATGATGAGAAGCTTGTAACTGAGGATGATCGGCACCACGTGATCGTTCGGCCGAGGGCAATAGTTGGATCTTCAGGGAGTGTCTGGGCAAGCAAAACAATTCGCTTGCGACACGAGGATCCAGCAGCTTTTGAAGTTGAAAAGACAGAAACAAACGCTGAACATTCTCTTGGATTTCGCAAATGCTGCGCTAGATTGCACGATGACCTATTTTTGTACTATGACATGACAGAGTCGGACGACTTAAACAAAATTACCGAAGAGCATAACTGTAAATTTTACGCCTATGAAAAGCAAAGAGCAGGTCATCTAAAACTAAGGCTGGAAAAAATGCTGCAGTTGTCAGAGACAACAGAAATGTCTGACCACAATAAGTCCCTGCTTGCCTGTCGTGTGATTCCGACCATCAAAGACATTTTAAATGCCATTGACGAGGTAGCAAACAGTGATGCTCCAGTTGACACCGCAGAATCTAGAGTTCAATCTGTTTTGAAAGTGAGCCGTCCTTGAAAACAGGGTCTCGAAATAGTTAGTGATCTCTGCTTGCCACCCGTGAAGCCAAGATGGGCAGATTTGACGGATGCCGGACCTGGGTTGGTGTTTCTAACTATGAAGTTCGCTTTCGCGACGCTGAGTTGGCGCGAATCCACAACTCGGAGTATCGAGTACGATGCCATCGCTCGAGAGGTGACAGCGGGGCAAAGCGAGGCCGAGCGCACAAACTCGGCCATTTCAGGCGCTCTTGTTGACGGTGCAACGCTGGAATGGAAGAAGTACCGTCGATTCGAAGATCTCTCTGAAGACGAAATCAAAGCCATGTCTCTCCATTCCTACGAACAGTACGAAAAAGAGCGTATGGAAAAAAAATGCTTGGCACGTTTGCAAGCAGGTCGCCGAAAGGATAGACGACGCCCCTGTCCTGAAGGATTACATCACTAGTAGAGTGAGTGAGTCTCCAGAAGAGTTATTCTTTTTTAATGCTTCTGAGTTAAATACGTACCGAAATGCTTCAGAAAACAGTAAGGCCGAAATACCCGGTGCGGCATATCTTAATAAAATAGAGAGTTTTATTGAGGACCACTACGTCCGGGGAGAGCTCTTTTTGAATTTTGTCGGGATGCCTGAAATAAGCAAAGCGATGCAAGCACACACACTCTGTTCCTGGTGTACCAACAACAGATGGGTGGGACCAGTAACAGAAAGAATCCTCAGCCTGTGCCAGACAAGCAAATTCCCGGGCACTTTATGGATGTGTACGAAACGCCGACAACAGGTCGTGCTCCAGACTATTATCAACCGAGGAAATGTCTGAAGGACTTGTACGAACAAAACGCCATCTCTGCGGGCAATCCAAATACCATCGCTGCTTTCTGTGCAACCTATAGTGTCGAGGAAAAGCATGTCATTGAATACCTAGGCCATCTAAATGATATCAACATCAAAGGGATATTAGAACAAGAGAGGCTAAGGAGAAACAAAGGTTAGAAGAGGAACTAAATAACATACAAGGACTACCAGTGGGGCATACTTATTGAGAATGGCAAAGTTGAAAAGCTGAAGGTGAGACAGCTCGACCTGTACCTTAAGGAACACGGCCTGACCACTGTTGGTATAAAGCTGGACAAGATAAAGGCAATTCGCTACCATTACTATCGACAGAGAAGTCCAGGCAACGGGAATGAGTTGTCCAGCAGTGAGGAAGAGAGTGAAGAATCAGATACGGAGTTAGATGATGACGAGGATAGCGAAGATGATCTTGTCATTGCTGATCTCGATGAACAGTCAACTGTTCCTATGCCAGTTTTAACTTTTGTGCCAGATGACCAAATAGCTGAAGTTACTGTACAAGCGAACACTGGATGAAAAAAAAAAAGGAAAACAAAAAGAAAACAAACAAAAAACGAACAAAAAAAAAAATTATAAAAATGTGAGCAAAGCTACAAAGGCTGATCTATTACACTATAGATGAAAATAAAAAGGAGACAGGAACAGCGGCCGATCCTAGCCCTTCCAGATGGCCGAATTGTCGCTAAATATGACCTGCTGATAGGGACTTGGCGGACTGCACTCTAAAAAAGTAACTTTGCAGTTTCAAGCACTGATTGCAGGTTCAAGCACTTTGCAGTTTTAAGCAAGATTGCTTTTATGTCAACTGAATTCAGATGTCTGGATCCAGACTAGAAAAAGACACGGATCAAGAGACACTTTTAAAAAAAGACTGCGCGATAACGGCTTTATTATGCTGTAAGTACATCATAGTTAGAAATACTACCTGTATATGAACGTTTAAAACACTAAATATACACGTCGAAAGGTGATTATGGGTACAAAGACATGGGGGGGGGGGGGATCACGAAAGTTATATATAGTTATGAGGGGGGATCACTTCAATAAAAAAACATTTAAAGGGGGGATCGGCTAAATTTCATCATTTTTAGCCAAAAATCCTCCGACCCCCCCGGCGATAAATAATGACCGGTCCCTAAAAGGGATGCAAAGTTCCTAACAAAGTATGTGAAAGGGGTACCATTTGTCAATAGAAGATATACGAAAGGGGTACCTTTCTCGTGAAAAATGTTATATAAAAGGGTCAGAGGTTGGACCTCGGGGCGGAGCCTCCCCGCATAAAAATTTGTTCAGTATCCCCCCCCCCCCCTCCGGATTGACCCCATTGAGGACAAAATAAGTAAATTAGTTATGCTACTTATAATATTCGATTATTATGCGACAGTGTTTATACTGAAGTTTAAAGCTTTTTAAACACCCGGGTCTTCAAATTTATATGTACACTCAATCCTCAGTTTCCTAATCATATTTCTTCAATATTTAGGTCTTAGATAGAATTAAAGCCCGTCGTCTTGCAAAGCACTAATATCTACATTTCAATATTTATACAATCCTAACAATCTTTGTTGCTGTTGCATGTAACAAGTTTTGTGGTCCACATGGGTGGCACAACAATTGGACACCAGATTTCATCCCCACAAGGAGCAATTGTTCTCCGGGTTCATGGGAGTTCCTGGTTTACAATGAAAGACTTCTGCGAATTTAGCAAAGTTTTGAGTGGACCATTTATCCTAAAAAATAGTCCAATTAAAATGAACATAAATTGTACGGATTACTGCATTTCCTGAAAATTATTATATCCGACGCGTGCACTGGAACATATAGTTTGCTTGGGCGAGTCGCTTTTGTCTCAAGTGAACAATCGCCGTTGAGCAAATGTATTTCCAGAAGGGGTGGCTAACTTTGGTAAAGCTATGTATCGGTCCCTAGAAAGGTCTATCTACGACACCCGGGATGGATTTTTTTTGTACAGTGCGCAGGCCTCATTTTCTTGGCCGCGCGTTGATCTGGCCCGGCTACTTCGGCGAGCATATTCTCGGCCTTTTTGGAGTACATCCTTCGAGTTTGTCAAAGTCTGCGGGATTCGTTTTTCTATCTGGGAAAGCTTCATTGGTTTCTATATCTCCTGCTATCCTATTACTACGATCCTGGCATGTTTATTTTCCGTTGTCTCCTACCTTGTATATTATTACTGTATATAGAGTGAATTTGAACAAATTACTGCAAATTATCACGAATAAACTTCGTTGGAGCAATAAGGACAACAACAACTAACTGCAGAGTAAGTTTCATTGATCTTTATTTAGTATTTCCTAGAAATTTTAGGATGGTATTTTTACCCCACACAAACACTGTAATTTTACTGGAACCGTACTGTGGTACCATCACGGAGCCTGGGTTACCTGTGCTTCGATGACAAATTTGCCACTGTTTAATATAATTGCCTAAAATAAATAACAACGCGCATGTATGAATTAGTAAGTTGCAATCGTTAATAGACATTTTAATTATTGCTTTTTGTCTATTTTAAATCATCTTAATAACGGACGGAAGCGAAAAAATGCATTTTAAGAGAATCCAACGAGGGACCGTCTCGCGCCTACAGTCACGTGCGTGGTCATTTGCGTGTATCGCGCGTTTGTCTCGACAGACCAAGAAAAAAAAAACTGCTCGTAGTCTAAGCTTCAGTGCGCCCTTGTTGTTGGTTGGTATATATATATATATATATATATATATATATATATATATTTATATATATATATATATATATATAGCCGAATTTTTGAAAACCTACCTGAAAATGCACCAGAATATTCGCACAGAAAGCTGGCCATAGCCAGCTTCCTGGTCGCTGCGCTGAGAAAAAACATAGGGGGCTTGCTGTCCTGCTTGGTCTCATTGTCAAGTTCAGTCCCTGAGCTAACTCGCCATGGGTTGGAAAGGGGCCTCCATGTCAATCCCTAGGGGGAGGCTGCTGCAAAAAGCGTTGTACCTTCCGTTAGTCCTGGTCTGGGAGAGTCAGTGCACTGGTCACGTCTGCCTTTAGTTTGTCATGTCAAATTCTTGTAACGTTTGAGGCCCATTGACCAGTGAAAGCATTCCCCTCAAGCACGTGCTAGGCTGGGGGGTGGAGGAAGTCAGGGGGGTGACTTAACCTGAATTCTCTGCTTAGAACTTGCTGAAGTCTCAAGCGTCCTCCGTCATTCAGGGCCTTTAAGCAGTTAGAGTCTATGGACAAGTCCAGAGTGTCTTTTTGATGGACTTGAATGTTTCTTTTGCATAATCAGGAACCAAGAAGAGAGTCACCTTAAGAGAACCATGGGTAAGAGCTGAGTTTCTTGGCGATATTTACTTTAGTTGAGTCAGTTTAAGGTGTGTGGGCTCTGGTGTCCGATGTTACAGTTTTCATAAATCCGGAATAGATATATATATTTTTTCTTTTCGTGGTGGGTTGGATCATGTCGGTTGGCGCTTATTTACTGACGTATCTTAATAACATTTCAGAGAAAGGGTTTCTATGAAAGCAGGTTTAATATTTGTTAACTATCGTCATGATAATTTGACAAGTCGTGGTTTTGTTACAATTTAAGGTGATCTGGCTGTGACTAAATGCCTATAAGGGAAGCAAATTAATAGAGAGCTAATATGTTAATCCCATTCTGTATCGGAAAAACTAGGGTGTTATTGATCTCTAACGACAAAGGTTGTTTTGAGTTCAGTATGATAATAATTTTTTTCTAACTCATTAAAGGGATTTTAAATTAATTCGAGTTTCAAAATTATCTTTTTTATTTCATCCTGACACATAAAAGGATATTTCATGCTGTTTTAAAAGGCTCCTGCGTTTTAACGTTTATCTAATGATCAAAGCAAAAGTGCAGAATCAAATTGCAAAATTTTTCACTTTTCCAATCTAAAAATCTTTCACAAAGGTTTTAAAAACTGTTTTTTGTTCTTCGTTGATAGGTTTTTGTTAAATTGTCATACCATATTGAAAAACCTGAAATTCAACAATAACTCTTTTTCAACAAACAAAGCAACTACGCAGCTGACAATCCTCACGAACGACTTAAATTCAAAAGCTATGCAAAAGAAAACTAATTCACTACTTTCACATAGACCGTATAACGCACCTTGTTTAACCCCTAAAATTTCACTTATGTCCAGGATTGATCTTGTTAGCAAAAACTTGTTAGCAAATTGTTTTCACAATTTTGGGGAAAAGATTTGAAGGAAACTGCTATCAGAAATGTATAGAAGAAACAGCAAATTTCGCAAACATTTCAAAAGTAACAAGAATTCTTGCTTTGTGAAAAGATTGAGTTACAATTTTGAAAAGAAGCCATGGATAATGCCATAAATTGCGCTAGACGACTAACAACAACAGGCAAGAAAGGCCAAAAACAGCAATACGTAACTGAACGGAAGTACAATTAA
>CALNXK010000804.1:0-51049 GCA_942486035.1 Porites lobata | reverse complement strand
ATTACCAGTATACCTTGAATTTGTCCTTGAATACGACAAACTTGTAGACATAAACGTAAGTCATTGTCAGATATATTTGCAGGTATAAGAACAGAAAATGACTTGCAGATAACTGTTACGGCAAAGCTTGATGTACTTTTGGAAATTACTATCTGGAATTAAAGAGAATTCTCATGAGTTATGGATTTATAGAATACAAAAACGCTGGCAGCGCCACGACTTCCCCTATTGCCATGTTCATGAAATTATACAAGGTAACAAACGAGCAAGTCAATCGCTGACTCAAGCTCCGTGTTGCCTGAGACATTTCAAACAAATTGTCTGTGGTTTACTCAGTAATTTCTATTACGGGGACTGGCGCCAAACATATCACTCATTTGTGATAAAGTGGCGTCTCTTTGCAAATCTACCAGTACAGTACGTCAAATCACGAATAGAAAGAAGAGCAACTATTTTCCCGTTATCAGCCAACGGAATATGACGGATATGGCTTTTGCGCATTCTGACAATAGTTGATTTCACATTATCGTCCATTTCCGCGGCAATCAAAACTTTTGACATGATCTTTTGATACAGGAAGCGTCTCAAAAATTACTGTAATTCGCGCAACTGTTAATAATATCTCGCTCGGATACAATTCCTGCATAAACACCATCTTCACAAGCAGGCATATTAACCAGTATAGCGCCAATATTTTCTTTATACATCATTTTAGCGGCTTCCTGAACAGTGGCGTCAAAATCTATGTAATAAATTGGTTTATGTTTGCGGTTGATTCTTTCGCCAATACACGTCTCATTCTCATAATTTTCAGCAACCTCCATCATTAGGATTTTGTTTACCATAATTATTATACGTGACATGCGTAAATATATCCACAAAACCAAAAGAAATTTATGATCGTTATTTTAAGCCATTCGATTTGTAAATTCAGTCTTTTGTGTAATTTTAGTAAAGTGCAACTTAAAGGTTTTCAGGCGTGGATGATTTAAAATCAAAAATCAAGAGTAAAAATTTATTATCGGGCTGGCAATTTGCCTGCTTGCACCACTCTAATGTATTTATCCTTTTAAATATCTCTCTACATTATATTCCTCCAAACTTCCTGATAATGATGCTGTAAAACAACAAAGACATTACGAAAATCTTCATAATCTTTCAAATTCAGTCATGGGTATGAAACCCGGTGCATTGATGATTTTGAGCGGGTATTATATTAGAAGAAATACGACATTGCTCAGGCATGGCTTCTTCAGCTTTGTAAACGTACCGAGAATCCTTACGCAATGTTTCTGATGGGGCGAAGTTATGCTCTCATGAAAAATAAAAAACAAAGCAGATTACTGGTATTCAAGATCCTTGAAAAAACTTCCGCTTTAAAATCCAAGAACATCAAAAACTTTTTTATGGAAAAACTGAAAAAAACAAACGGGGTTATTATATGAATAGAAAAATATAATTTTACCTCTAAGCGGAGTTATTATTTTTTTCTATTTTCCACTAAGCAATAGTTATCTTTGGCAATAATGATTTTCTTCATTATGAAAGCAATGCGTTTATATTGAATTACCTTTCCTGAAAATCCTTTCTGGAATAAGATATTTTCCCCACGCAAATGATTGGGGGCTATACCAAGCTCGAGAATTGAGTTATTTAATAGACTGCCTTGATGCTCAATTCATTGAATTTTGTGCTCAAAATAAAATGGCGTGCTTTAATTCATTTTTTCTTATTTTGTAATTATTCCATTGATAATTATAGTCCAACTGTATTATGGACAATTACTTTTCAGGCAATTGTCAAAATCAACAATTTTCATTACGACATTACTTCTAATAAGTTCCCTGTATACCTCTTGAATTTTCAGTATTTCGCTCAGCTAAACCTTTGGTCACTCTCTTTTCATGTGCTATATCTTTCTCTTTTATTGTATAATCGTTCACTAATCACCTCAAATAAAAGAATAAAAATACTGCTTACCAGCATTTGCATACTTGAAATTTTATTGTCATTATCTGACCGACAGGGGTATTTTTATTAACAGCCTTCGCAATTATTCTGGGAATATCATTAATGTTCTCTTCTGTCTTTTTCAGTTCTGCTGTTCAAGTCAAAAAACCTAATGAAACTATGCCTGGTCACGTTTTCAGTTTTGCTGTTTTCAATCATCTACAATTTCTTCATCTGTCCTGAAATAGTTTTTGCTTTGAATGGATATTACCCGAATTTTGAATTCCAGAAAGTTTCCGCTTTTAATTTCAGTTCTACAGTACTTGGGATATTGACCTTCCTGAGATTTTCCGGCAGCCTCCTTGGCCCTTCGGGCATTACTGGGGGATATTAATATTTGGTAGGAACTTGTTTTGTTATACAAAAGCATAAATACAAATCTAAAGCTGGAACCGTCGCTATCAAAATAAAGCGATTATGTTTTCAATCGCATTTATTTCTCTTTTTGGGAATGCTGGCAATAATATTCATTCTGATGTGCGCCAGACATCCGGAAATGGCACGACTTTCCGGGCTCAATTCAAGCACATATATAATGCCAACTATTACCATAACTTCTTTCTTTTTGCTATTTGCCGCTAATAATTTTTCAATCAAAATACCAAATTATAAACTCCAATACGTTTACATTATTATTATCCTGATTTTGATTAATCTTTTTCTATTCCATACTTCATAAAAGTAAATCAAAAAGGGTACCTAAGACATTCTTATTACGCAATAAAAAAAATCAAAAATAACATCAATAATCCAGAAAAAACGATTTTTTTTTTTGCTTCAAACGAAATAAAATTAATCGAACGTTTACGTAGAACTCAACCTGAAAATTAAATTTGATTTTTTTACTTGAAAATCATTCAGCAGGTGTTATAATAATTTCTTTGTGAAATAAATATAAAATTCTCTCTCTAAAATCAGGAGACCTTGATGAGATACGATAACATTATAGAGATGCTGCTTTCCCCGGAGCTTTTCCGGACGTGTTTTGTCGCCCTATGTGGCTCGGACTCTAAATTCCTATCCAACACCAATCCCGGCAATACAGGATTGTCTTGCTTTTTTATTTTATTTTTATTTATGATATATATTGGAGCTTACTATGCAAAACAACGATTTACACAAATTTCCAAATGAAGAAGGTTTTTTCGGGGAACACGGCGGTCAGTTCATTCCTGAACATCTCAGAAAATAATGAATAGAATCCGTGATTCATACCTGCACATAAAGGGAACTAAAAATTTCAAGATGAATTGGAAAAACTCAACAAGTACTATATGGGACGCCCAAGTCCTGTTTATCATTGCGAAGAACTTTCTAAAAATACGGCCAGCTCAGATTTACCTGAAACGTGAAGACTTGAACCACACAGGCGCTCACAAAATCAATCATTGTCTTGGTGAAGCTCTGCTTGCTAAGTTCATGGGCAAGAAAAGGTCATCGCCGAAACAGGGCGGACAACATGGCGTAGCTCTTGCTACAGCTTGCGCGCTCATTGGAATCGACTGTGAAATCCACATGGGTATAATTGATATTGAAAAGAGCATCCGAATGTTGTAAAATGAAAATACTCAGCAAACGTCGTACCGGTTACGCATGGAACTCAAACTTTGAAAGACGCTGTAGACAGCGCCTTTGAAGTGTTGCTCGCAGATCCTGAAAACTGTTTTACGCAATTGGCTCATGTAGTTGGTCCTCATCCATTCCCGATGATGGTGCGTGATTTCAAAAGTATTGTCGGCAAAAAGAAGCACGTGAGCAATTCGTAAAATAACCGGCAACCTTCCGGATTACGTTGTTGCCTGTGTTGGCGCGGAAGTAATGCGATTGGAATTTTCAGCGGATTTCTGAATGATAAAGAAAGACTTATAGGTGTTGAACCAGCTGGTCATGGACTTGATACAGACAAACACGCCGCAACAATGAGCAAAGGAACCAAAGGAACTATCCACGGTTTCAAATGTTATGTGCTTCAAGATGAAAGGCGAGCCTTTACCGTACATTCTATCGCTTCAGGTCTGGACTATCCTGGGTTGGCCCTCAACATTGCATGCTTAAAGATATTGAACGTGCTGAATACACTTCGGCTACAGATAAAGAATGTCTGGATATGTTCATGGAGCTTTTCGCAAGTTGAAGGAATCATTCCGCGCTTGAAAGTTCACATGCTGTTGCTTACGCAGTAAAACTTGCCCAAACACTTCCTAAAGACCAGAAAATTCTGGTTAACCTCAGCGGACGCGGCGACAAAGATGTGAACTATGTTGCCTCACTCCTCAAGATTGAATAGTAATTGATCGATTTCTGGCGGCTCTAAAAGTCGCCTTTTTTTTTTTGCCCTAAAAAACAGCCTCCAGAATGAACTGGGGCTACAAAAGATAATATCAATATTATTTGGGGAGAGCAAATCAACGAATTATCCTAAACTTACATATTGTCCCTGAATTTGAGGGGCGCGTTCAGCGATATTGTTCAAATGGTCGCCAATTTTTCCGATTTCAGCCAACATCTCAACAAAAGATAATACCTATTGTCGCACTGCACTTTCCGTTACGTAAACGGTCAATGTGATTTTCTCGTATTCGTCAACAAGTTTATTGATTTTTCTTTTCATCTTTCAACGCGTAATTAACTTTTTCTTCATCAGTCCCAGCCAAGGCTTTAGTGACGTTTTTCGCCTGATCTTTTGACAATATCCCAAAACAAGTTAATTTCTTCCTGACCTTTTTCCTCAGGTTATTACTTGACTTGTCAAGCCTTTTAGTCAATGTAATAATATTGGCTGTATGGTCCGCAATCCTTTCAGCGTCATTTGTGCAATGCATAAGCAAAGGTACAAGCGCAGCCTGTTCGTCAGAGAGTTCCCTGCGGGTGATTTGAACAAGATATTCTGTGATATCTTCCTGAAGCTTGTCTATTTTGTCTTCTCGAATATAAAAGATCGTCAAAGGCGTCCTCGTCAATCTCTTGTTTCAGGAAATGTTTAGATGTCGCCAGATCAACCATATCCCAGGATTCTTTTACCATGTATCTGATAGATTGTACAGCTTGTTCAAGAGCAATTGAAGGAGTATCCAGCAAGTGCGGTTCCAAAGCCTGAGTCTTTTACGGCTTTTTCGTCTGCGACAGGAATAACCCAGGAACATATTTTAGCAATCAGACCTATGAAAGGCAGCAATACAACAACATTCAATACATTAAAGAAAGTATGTGCCATCGCAATATGACGAACTATATTTTGAGGTACAGCCGCAAATACATCACCTGGAAGTTATTACGTTTATAGAATGCATGAAAATCGGCACCTGCCTGCTTCCCCAAGGTAGATAAAACAGAATGATCATCACAATCGCACCTGAAAAGTTGAACAGACAATGAGCGCAAGCAGCTTGTTTAGCGTGTTTGTTCGCGGCAATAGAGGCCAGAACCGCAGTAATAGTAGTACCGATATTTGTACCAATAATGAGCGGTACAGCTGTGTAAAATTGATCAGGCCACCGCCTGCCAGCGCTAATACGATACCCATTGATGCAGAACTGCTTTGAATAACAACTGTCATCAAAGTACCTATTCCTATAGCCCCCAGGATTGGCCCCAATAGGCATGACACCATCAACACTGGTACAGTCAAAAGTCTGGAAAAATTACTGAAAGAAGGAAAACTCCAAGCAGTTTTAATTCGTGGCTCATAATTGACATACCAAAGAAAAAGCAGGCTGAAACCCAAGCAAGGTCTCTCCCCAACCTTTGGCCAGCCTGTGCTTGAAAAACATTATTAAAAGACCTGCGGTGATTGCAGGAAGCCAATCCGGAAAGTTTGAACGAGATTATCTGAGCAGTAACCGTAGTACCGATATTTGCTCCAAAATGATTCCGATTGACTGGAAAAAGGCTCAGCAACCCGGCATTAACAAAACCAATTACCATCACAGTAGTCGCACTTGAAGACTGAATGACCGCAGTAATAACAGTTCCTGCAAGAACCGCAACAAATCTATTGCTGGTGAAAAAATGCAATATTTGCTTCATTTTTCTCCGGCGACTTTTTTAAGCCATCACTCATCTGTTTCATTCCGAAGATAAATATCGCCAGTCCGCCCAAAACGCTAACAACAACTGACCAAAGACTTAGTCCAAGTTCCTGACATTTATTCCGCGTACATGGTAATTATTCTTATTGTCGGCAACTTCTACATTAATATTATATTCACCAGTTTTCTTTCCGATTTTCAGGTTATTTTCAGCTACACCTTCTTTGTTTGTCACTACACAGGTTTTTCTGAAGTTTGGCTTTGGTTTTCTTACTGCCCGGAGCTGAAGTTATTTTAAAATAGACAGGTACTCCCTCTGCGGCTTTACCGTCAGCATCTACTACTTTTACAGTCAAAGGTCGTGCATCAACTGCCCTGTAGTGGTTTCCTGATCGCGCCCCGTAATCGACAAGCCTGTTACCAGACGAATCATAGTACTTTTTTTCTGGGCTATTACTTTTACATATTGGTCACCAACTTTTTTACCAGCAGTGACATCAAGAGTAACACTGCCGCCAGCATCGGATGTTGCTGATCTAGCGGATAATTTAACATCAGAACCGTCAACAGGCACAAAAAGTACCTCTACTCCTGCAACCGGAGGACGTTCTCCTTTACCACCCTAGCAAACCAGGTTCCTGTTTGCCAAGCAATTCAAATCTGATAGTCTTTTGAAACTTTTCCCTGGTAAAGCACACTGCTCATTTCCCTGGAGAATTTTGATTTTATCAACATGTTTTTGTCGACGTCTTTCTGCTTGAACACGCCGTCAAAACAACGGTTACAATCGCTAGTAATGGTAATAGTCTAGATATTTTTTCATTAAAACAATATTTTCCTTTTGTTAGATTTGCGGATATTATAATGCGTTGGGAGTTCCTACACAAGGAATGAACTCAAGTTCTAACAAAACTCTAACAATTAATTAATATTACACTAACACGATATTTAACTGTCAGAATTCAAATGTTTTGCAAGTGCCAGCAATGCGGCCTCAGGCTGGCGCAGTTTAAAAGCAATTGCAATTTGACGGTGCTCAAGGTTGGACCTTAATGATTTTTCTTACTTCATCAAGTGTACGTTTCGTGGGGAGTTCCTGTTCCATGGCTTTGAAAATTCCCTACAGCAGTATTGATAATTCCCAAAGTGCGGCACTTTGCAGGGGCGATTATAGCATAATGAAATTCCATTTCAGCAGAATTATATTCAATTTGTTCCAAACTTTTTCATGAGAGTAAAGCTCATCCATTTTGTCCACAACAGCAAAATTCGCTCAATATCAGCATCATCTGCATTTAATACAGCTTCGTATATAGAACCTATTTCCAGTTTTTCTAAGCTCCAGTAATTCCTTTTTGAAAAGCTTATCAAAATAACTTATCTGTTTAAGCACCCTTTCGAGAGTAACGACAAAATCACCTTCAGCTAATTTGAACGCTGCCGCGTCGTGAAGTAATCAGTCCAATCCCTTTGAGATAACTGCAAGCTTCCCTGAGAATCACTCGAGAAACATCAAAAATCTCACGCATCCGGTCTTCAGTAGGCAGCGAATCACCGGGTTTCAACTGATTTGTCTTTATATAATCCAGAATATCCTGGATAAGTTTTTGAGTCAAAGTATCTTCCATACAAATAATATATCTCAAATGATAAATTTCTCAAACAACCAAAATATCAGGGAGTAAGTACTTCAATAGAATTAAAAACTTCCTCAAATATTTCCGGGTACTCCGGGATCTTTTCCTCTTCATCCTGGTTTTGTACAAAGCCGCGGATGTTGCTGGATTTGAAGGGGCAAAGACGGTACAACTATCAGGAACCTGCTCGCTGGAAAGTTCAAAAGTACCGATTCTGCGTGCCACATCAATAGCTTCATGTTTGTCATATCAATCAACGGCCTCAAAACAAGAATATCTATAGCTTGACTGATGGTCGCCATATTCGTTATTGTCTGACTGGCTACCTGTCCTACCGAATCCCCGGTAAGTAACGCTTGACGGCGATGTCTTCTATGGTGCTGCGCTATTCGAAACATCATTCGACGGTAAAGAATTGTCCTGAAACGAGGGTTGCATTTATCACGAATAAGCTTCTGCAGCGGTGAAAGATTGCAAATAAAAAGCCTTGCGGGCTGTTGGAACTGATTGAGATGATGTCCAATTCTCCGAACTTTATCAACGGTTGTCTGAGGCGTATATGGCGCACTGTGAAAAGTCAGGAAATCACAACGGCAGCCTCTTTTCATTATTTCATAACAAGCAACAGGAGAATCAATACCGCCTGATAACAAAGCGAGCACAGGAGAATTACAGCCAACCGGTAATCCTCCCGGTCCTTTGAGCACGTCATAATACACGAAAGCGAATTCACAACGCAATTCACACCAGACTGTCACATCTGCGTTCTCGAGGTCGATATTTAAAGAATCATAATCATATTCTTTGCCGATTGTTTCGCTAATTCAATCTCAATGCCTTTTGAATCAAGTTTGAAATTTTTGTCGCTCCGTTTACAGCGCACCCTGAACGAAACGACTTTTAGTTTCTCAAAAGCTTTAGTGAAATACTGGCGGCAAGTCTTATCTACTATATCTTTAAGATTTTCAAAGAAGGTTCACACATGATTACCGAAAACGACTCGATACCAAAAGCTCTGGGCAGTTGCTTGTAGATAATCTCAAGTTGTTCCGGCTCGAAATTGTTTTATCTTTGCGTTCGATCCAGATTCTTCCGCGCACCCGGGCAATCCTGATTTCATGGACTTTCCGCAAAAAGATAGTAAAGGTTGTCAATCATACGGCTTTCGAACATCGAACGATTGTTGCCTTTGATAGCTATTTCATGATAACGACAGATTATTGCATTGTACATAATTTTTTACCTGCACAACTTGATCCAAGTTTTTGTTAAAGCTTCAGATGTTTCACTATCATCTGAATGAATGGAAAAACACCGGAAATTCACGACGTAAAAGGATAATCACCGCGTTGTTTTCAAATGTCTCAGGAGATTTTTAAGATGGCTGCTATCAGAATTTATGTCGTAAGATAAATTTGCAGCAGCGAGCATCTTTTCTTCGAAACTACCTTCCCCTGTAATATCAATATCGGTATTATTCGGAACAGGTACATCAGAAGGATACCATCCTGATAATTCTAAATCGAAGAATTTTTGCCAAAGCGTTGACACTCATTGCAGTTCCGTTTGCTTTGCCGTCAGCGGGTATCCGGCAATATGAAGGTGTTCCGAATTCAACCATTTCAAGCAACTCAAGATCGAGCTGCGGTTCGTTCTCCCACACATCAAGAACAGCGCCGGCAATTTGTCCTGATTTCAGTGCTGCCTTCAAAGCCTGGTTATCACAAACTGCGCCTCGTGATGAATTAATATAAAATGCTGATTGTTTCATCTGTTGAAATAATTTTCATCTGCCAGATGAAAAGTCGGATACTCCCCTGCACTTTCAAGTGGTACATGCATTGTCAGAAAGTCGGATTCGTTGATCGACTGTTCCAATTCAGCCGTGCCTTTTTACCTTCTTTATCAGCACGCGGCGGGTCGTTAAGTAAGACATTCATTCCCAGGGCTTCCCAACCTTAGCTACTTTTGAACCGACATTGCCAACACCAACAACACCTAAAGTCTTTCCTTTGAGTTTAACTCCATATTTGACAGCCAGATTCAAAATAGCGGAACAGATATATTGCGCAACGGATGAAGAATTGCAGCCGGGGGCATTTGTCAGTGAATATCATGCTCTTCCACCCATTCGGTATCAATATGGTCAAAGCCAATGGTGGCTGTGGCAATAAACTTTACGCTGGAATCGCTCAACAATTCAGCATTGCATTTAGTTCTTGTACGGTTTATGACCGCATCAGCGTCTTTAGCATCTGCAGGAGACACTTTAGCTCCCGGCAAATATTTTATTTCCGCATATTTTTCAAGTACACCTTTCAAGAAGGGATTTTATCATCAGCTATAATTTTCATAGGTATATTTTGTAAATTAAAGGTTAAATGCATAAACCACAAATATACTTTACTTAAAAGATAAACAAGCCGGGCATAAAAAAAAGTGCGGCTTGAGCCGCACAATATAAGCTCAGGATTTAAAACAGATTTGAAAAGAAGCCGCCTTTTTTTTTGCTTTCTTTCTTTTCCAGCTGCTTCAAACAACGTTTCATTTGTCAACAGCCAAAATCTTATTTTCCAATTCATCTTTATAGTTTTTCAGTCTGAATTTAGAAGCAGAATATTCGTCACCAATAGCACTTACCGCACGAAGTCTGCCCTTGACTTCTCTGCGTGCACTGCTCCTGGCGCTGTCACCATAATTACCGCCCAAATTCCGCCACGCCAGAATCCGCCGCCGGAATTACTTGACACAGATGAAAGCTTGACTGCATCATTTAAATATTCTTTAAATCGGCTTCTAATTTAGGTATTTCAATCTTAAGGCGTTCTATACGCAATTCATATTTCTTGATCTTATCTTTTAATTCCTGAATTTTGTATTTACTTACCCTATCTTCCAAAACCTTATGACGTTTTCTCAGCTGCCTTTTGTTTTTGCCAAACGTTTTTCTTTGCGGCTTTATGCTTTTTAACTTTCTTCTCGTAGCTAGCATACTTCTTGGCATTATAACCAAGTTTCTTCTTCTTCATTTCGGGGCTCATTTGCTGTAATTTACGAACATGACTCCTGTGCTGTGTCAACAGGTACACCATTGGGTTTTCTTTCCATGATATACGCGTTACGCAAAACTCTTCCCCCGGAAGAGTATAATCAACTCCGCTTTCTCCTTGAACCATAAAACCAGCCAAGAATAAAGAACTGCATATCAACAAATATTTAATATTTTTCATTATTATCCCCGTTTATTTTGCGTTTGAAAGCATTTCCGGCTTTGTGAACTCAGATTTAGCAAAACGAATATTCCATCTGGCGGAAACAAATTTTGATTCGAGCAGTTGTTTGCCGTTGATTTGAGATATCATAATTGCAGGCATCATAATACCTTTACATTCTTATAATCCCCCACAATATGTAGCAATCGATACCACTTTTTAGCTGTATCAAGCTTCTCAACTGTTTCACAATCAAATAATCTTTTTTATTGACAAATATTTCAACAGCCTGTGATTGATATTTTTCAGAGGTACAGGTTAGTTTCCAGCAATCCATTCCCGCGGCTTTGACTTCACCGTCAAGAACGACTTTCGAGAAAAGTTTTTGTAATTTACAGCTGGAGCCAGATAATAAGACTGGAATTTAATTCGGCAAGATTCTTTTTGCCGAGCATGCTAAACTTTTTTTCCGGTAATATATTCCCAACCGACTTTTCCGTCAAAAGCTTTGACCATGAGTTTATCTTTATTTGAAACCTCAAGCCTGAGCTTGCCGGGCTTTTTCAGTTTCAAAGTGACTCTGCTCAAATTCTTTTATCCAATCCTGAATCATAAACAATTAACGCGGTTTAATCTTGTTCCTCTTTCCGCCAACATCTGTGGCTTTTTGAACTTTAGCCAGAATAGTTTCAGCAGATTCCTCTTTGCCGCCTTCACAAAAACAACGACATCCTGCGGTAAAGATTAAAATACCGGCTAGAAACAAAAATTTCTTCATTTCTTTTTCCCCTTGCTTTGATGTTAACAATTACAACAAAAATATTTTTTATATAATAACGATAAACTGTTTAAATATCAAATTTTCTACTATTTTCTTTGGTCTGATTAGATTTTTTTAGAAAAGCTATTTACAAATCATATAAACCATAAGTTTCGGATTTTACCAGCCGTCTGAACAAGTACCTGCAAAACGCCCTGATAAAGGAAGTTCAGGTTTATTAATGAGCTGCTGTAAGTAAACCTGCTATACTGCCCAAAAAAGCATGACAAAAGATTATAACTATAATAGCTTTGGCAATCAGGCTAAAAAAGCCATGTTAGCAATTGCTTTTCCGGTGGTGGTATCATATATGGCTTTAATTACAAGGACTTGAAAAACACACCGGCCAGAGGCGCTAAAAGCAATTCCGATTACTGGTATAAGGCCAAATATCCCAATCACCAAAAGATTCAATATTTGAGCTAAAAAGCAGCTAAAACAGCCTTGCCGAAAGTTCGTTTTTCCACGTTAGCAACGCTTGCCCCGATCATCATAAAATACCGCCAATTATCAGCCATAATAAAAAGAAACCTATTATAACTAAAATGATAAAGCAATCCCCCATTCCTAAAGCAACTGCTTCTTCTGTTCCGGCAGCAGCAAGTGTGAGTGAATTAATCATTAATACTCTCCTTTATTTTTATCAAAATATTTTTTTTATAATTGTTCTATGTTTAGGCATCAAAGTATACTTATTAGTTTTGTACCTTTAACTTTCACTCCTGATAAATGCCCTGTGGAAACAACAGCGTCAGGAGCCGCTGTGGCGCGCCATAACCCATCCCAGTAATTTGCTGTCCTTCAAGCCATTAACGGCATCAGCAGGTAAAGTCATTTCTTTAAATTTTACGTCATCTTTATTTATTTCCCGGTCATGCCAGGACATATCGGCATCACTGCGACCACGATTAATTCCTCCACTAAAGCAAATCGCCATACACATAGAACACTTTGATTTTTCTTTTTAGCTTTTTGTCTCTTTATCCAACATTTTCATAAGCTCTTCGAAATTATCCTTGGTCAAAACTATTGTCTTGCCACATTTACCGGACTTGCAGGAACTGTTGTTTTTGCACAAAGCCTTTTCCTGAAGCTTTTTCAAAAGCCTTTCTATCTGTTCCTGCGTCAACTTCTGAGAATTTATGAGCTTTTCTAATGTTTCAAATTTAATTTTCCTTGAGAAAGTTTTTAAGTTGTTCGCTCATATTTTCTGACAGCTTCGGGCAGGCTTGCTGCAATTTCTGCATTAACTCCGACATTTCTTCACTAGCCATATTATAATCTGACGGAGCAGCCTGTTTGCGTGCTTCCTGCAAAGCTTAATGCACTTTGAGAAATTGTCAAAGCTTCTGCCTGTCGAGCAGCTTTTTGAGCAAACTCCTGCTTTAGAACTCAATCTTTCTTTTAGATGGTCAAGAGCTTCCCAGGTTTTACCGGATCTTCTCCAGCCGCGTTTTTCAAGCTTATGCATTTGTTCACGCAAATTAAAAGCTTTTTGATCGATGATCTTTTTCTTCTAAAACCTGTATTGCTCCTGTAAAGTACGGGTTTCATTTTCAATATTCATGTGAGTGACTTTGTTGACTTTCTTTAAAACAGGAGGAGCCAGATATACGATCGAGGCAAAAATAACTGCAACCAGAAAAAATATAATTTTTTCGAGTCTTTGAATTTTACGGAAGGCATTTCCGCAGTCGGCAAAGCGCTTTCCCAACCAGATTTAACCAGTTCATCCGCACTGATCGCATACCGCCACTTTGGTTATAACGGTCAAAGTGAAGCAGTTATTTTGTCTAAAGCCGGAGTTTGACAACTGAATGTATTACAGAGAGAACGGCTGATACAAATAATGTTCCAAAGAACCAATAAAGCATCAAGCATTTTATTTTCATGCCGAAAACTTTGGCAACAAGAAAAGAACATTCCCATGCCTAACGTGAAAATCCCCACACAAAAACAAAACTTCTAAAAAACAGAATTAAAGAAATCCGCAAACGAAATTTTGCAGCATAATGTTTTATTTCTTCAAAATGATTCATTACATATCCCTGAAATAATCTTTATAACAAGCTAACGCACTTTCAAAAAAAATATCAAAATATAATAAATTTTATTCAGCCGGACATTCTGCGCCATGGGTTCTGGGATTATTTATTGAAACCAATTTTGATTCGTAGCCTGATTTCTTCATTGCTTCCTCTACGGTCGGATACATTTTTTTCAGGATGGTCTGTACAAATTCCGAAGCAATCCAGACTTCAAATCAACATCATATTCACGAATACTTTTGACTTCATCAAGCGCTTTTTACACTTGCCGACAATGTTCGCAGGTCATGCCTTTGACTTCAACTACCAGATCGGAACAAATTTCCTGGGTTTTTGAAGAAAAAACGTTTAAAAGCTATTTTTTCAGCAAAGTATAAGCAATCAACAAATACATTATCACTGCGCTGGCTGACTGAATTAGTGAAATTTCCATTTTTACCGGCCTTATAATGTCCATAAAGGCAAATGAACGTCAAAAGCATTAAGAATCAATCCAGCGATAACAGCTCCGACCGCAACAGAAAAAACATATATAACCATGGATTTTTTTTTTTTGACAAGCAACCGCTATAGTAGTAATGTTAGTTGCCGGACCGGAAATAAAAATACCAGTGCAGCTCCGGGACTGATTCGCTTGACGATCAATGAAAGAGCAATAGGAATTGAAGCGGTTGAACAAACATAAAAGCGGTATCCCGAAAGCAACATTGCAGGCATTGCCAGCCAGTCAGATTGTAAGTATTTAGCTCCAAATCATCAGGAATTAAAGAGTTATCAAGGCGGCAAGCCCCAAGCCCAAACAACAACGTTACAGATATATCACCCAGTAACCCGGTGAATCCGTATTCGAAAACAGTTTTACCGCCTTCAAGCCGCGGGGACGAACATAATTTTCCTGATGCATTTTATCATGTTCTTCTGTTTGATCTCATCTTCGGTTTCTCTCTCCCAATCTTTTCCATCAGCATACCGCCTAAAATTCCGGTGACAAAAGCGGTTAGCGGTCTTACAATCGCAAACACCCCCATCCGAGCATTGAATATGTAGCAAAAACTGTCAAAGCCGGTCTGAGAGAGATATCAAGAAAGAACCGGCACATCCACGCCCTCCCCTTGCTTTTTAAGAAACAGTAACCGGAATGACTCCGCAGGAACAAAGCGGCAGCGGCATAAACAAACAAGCTGCCTTGATGATTGATTTCATACCGGGCTTTCCCATATGTTTATATATAGAGGCCGGAGAAAAAAAACTGACAAAGTACCCGGCGGCAAAAAACCGAACAGCAGCCAAGGGCCATCATGCAACTTACCATCCAGAGTGAAACGAAAAATTCTACAATATAATGAAACATAAAAAAAAATCCTGAATTTTTAACTATTAATATAATTAATAGACATTTCCAGCCATTAAAAGTCAATATAATTAATTCGCAATTTTTCATTTCATATAATTTGACTTATATTTTCCAGTAATAATAAACTTCCGCTCGGTTATCGCGAATAAAATTTAGTATATTTCAGGTTGTTTTATGTCATTATCAAGATCAAGTAAATTAAAATTTGTATTCAGCAAAAGAAAGTTTTGCGGCACCGGGTGGATACTCTCAGATTCTAAAAGTAGCTTATCCTTTAATAATTCTCAGCGCCAGTAATACTATAATGCAGTTTGTCGACCGTCGGTTTCAGGCAACAAATTCTACAGAAGACGTAGCCGCGGCATTACCGAAGTGGAATCTTGTATTTTACCATGTTCTGTTTTTTTCATGGTCACGACAAACTTTACCAGCGCGTTGGTTGCCCAATTTTATGGCGCCAAAGATCTGGTATCATGTGTGCGCTCGTGCTGGACAGGATTCTATTTTGCTGTCACAGCCGGTATATTGATTGTCTTCCTCGCGCCAGAAATAGGTAATATTATAATTCTTTTTGGAGCCAACGACCCTGAAATAGCCGCAAAAGAAATGGACTATTTGCACGCACTTGGTCCCAGCGGAGCTTTCATGTGCATGGGAGGAGCATTTTTCGCTTTCTTCTCAGGCAGAGGGAAGACTTCTTACGTGGCAACGATCAACACAATCGGCTGCGCATTGAATATATTGCTGGATTACATGCTGATTTTTGGGCATTTCGGTATGCCTAAACTGGGCATTACGGACAGGACTTGCGACGTCATTGTCTTCAATATTCTCTTTTTGTCTGCATTGTGATTGTTTCTGGTTTAGAAATCAAGATGAACTACCAACAAGAAAATACATATCGTTCCGTTTTTGAATACCTGAGAAAGTTATTCAACTTCGGTACACCCGCAGGCATACAAGTATTTTTTGACGTAGCTGCTTTTACAATGATTATATTTCTCATTGGTCATATCAGTAACACTGCACCGCACGACCACCATAGCTCTGGCGATCAATCAAATAGTATTTCTGCCTTTGCTGGGATTTTCCGACGCAACCTCAATCGTGACTGGGCAATATATTGGTAAAGGCGAACTCAAAACCGCAAGACATTGTGCCTACCGAGCTTTGGATGATTGTCGCGGTTTACATGGTATGTGCGGCTCTGGTATACTTGCTTATTCCTGAAATGCTGCTCAAATTATTCAGGCCTGAAAAACAAAAGCACGATTGAGTTTACTATGATCCTGCGTGACGGTGCTATTTTTGCTCATCTGGCCGCATTTTATAATTTCTTTGATGCGACCAAATTTATTTTCATGGGAGCGTTGCGAGGCCGGAGATACCCAAATCCTATGATAATAGCAATATCATTTGCCTGGGGATAATGGTACCGGGGTTTTATTGATCGTCTTCGTTTTCGAAGGCTCGGTAATTAATGTCTGACATTCCTGGCATTTTACATAGCCCTTGAATCAATGATGATGTTCTGGCGTTTTCGTTCAAACCGTTGGCAGAAAATCGAAATGGTCAAACGCAACGCCCCCATCACGGAAGTTCCTGTCGCGGCAGCGATTCGATTAAATCTCTAACCTGATGACGGGATAATCTATATTCGCCATATTTCGCTTCATTTCATTAATGGCTTCCGTTGCGAAAAACATATTGATAAATCTGCTGCAAATAATATCCACTGCTTGTTCCGGGTGCATCATGTCTTTTGTAAAACGGTAATCGCGCAACTCGTCATTGAGAATCTCGTAAGATGGAAAATATACACTTTGTTGATATTGTTCACATAGATCATGAATGGCGCTAAGCAGGTTAGCCTTTGCTTCTGGCGTTTAAACTAAATCTCCATGGTAGTGCCTTACCGGAGATAAGGTGAAAATTATTTACACAATCTGGATTAAACCGCTTACATCATTAACAATATCATTTAAATTTTTAGATTATCTTCGTAAGATAAAATCTTTCTTTCAAACAAATTATTATTGACTTTATGACAGTTAGCTGCAATAACACCGTTTTTTTCAAGCAATATATACTACTGAAGATGATGGTGTAACGACTATTGCTGATGCCTGCACCAAGTTCTTTATTAAAATTATCCAAAGATCTGTTGCATTATCCAAAGCCTGAGCTAAATCATTTTTTGAAAAACAACCATGATGTTCCCAAGTATGCCATTTGCCGTTATGTTCAAAAAAATCTTCTTTGGAAAAATACTTATTTTTTTGTTACGCGTTTAATTATCTGTGCGATGGAAAATGAGTTGTAAATGATACCAGTAGGATTTTGGGATACGTGCAAACCGCATTTTTAAACATATTCAAAAGATTTTCAGAAAAACAGGAACTATACCACCAAACTGAATCACTGCCGAAGTCAGGAAAATCCTTTTACTCAGCATTATTTCAGTTCGTAATTTAATTTCTTTATTAAACATGATCAATCATTCCCCTTGCGCAGGTTAATCAGACGCTTTGTCAACAATGAATATCTGGGTTCAAGTCTGCTGTTTCTCACTGCCATTCCAATTGCCTTTGGACAGCCAATCAAAATCAAAAGTTTTTGCCCTTGTCATTCCGGTATAAAGCAGGTTTCTCTGCAGCATCATGTAATGCTGATTCAGCATCGGCATTATTACCACCGGAAATTCGCTTCCCTGGGATTTGTGGATCGTGACCGCATATGACAATGTCAACTCGTCAGCTTCGGTAAATTCATATTCAACCGCACGGTGATCGTCATAATAAACTGTGAAAACTTTATCCTTAGTATCAATTCTCCCGATTCTGCCCATGTCGCCGTTATAAAACGTTTTTGTCATAGTTAATAGTCGTCTGCATGACCTTGTCACCGGCTTTAAAGATACGTTCTCCAAATTTGAATTGAGGGTTTATGGCCTGAATTCAAAATCTGCTGCAGACATTCATTTATAGATTTGGTACCACAATTTCCCCGGTTCATCAGGGGTCAAAACTTGAATATCTTTTAAAGGGTCATATCCAAAACGTTGAGGAATCCTTTCCGTCTGCATACGAACAATCAATTCAGGACTTTTTCCGGGTCATCCTGTTCGATCCAGTAAATCAGCCAATTTTTTCACCTTGAGGTTTTTCCGGCATGTTCCCTGTTCACCCAAGTGAGCGTTTTTGAAATAATACTGCTGCCCGGCTCCTTGCCGAAAAATTTTTCGTCAACTGGGTAACTGCAAACATCCCAGAACGCAAAAACTATGCAGAACCGTTCCGGGACCTACAGAAGGCAATTGGTCAGCATCACCAACAAGCACAACGGAAGTTCCGAGTTCGATTGCTCTGAACAAACACAGGGCCAAAGTCAGGTCAAGCATGGAGATTTCATCTACTATCAATAAATCACAAGGTAATTTATGGTTTTGCGTCATAAGCAAATTTCTTTTCTTTAGGCTCCCATTTGAGCATACGATGAATAGTTTTAGCAGGGAAATGCGTCGCTTCAGACATACGTTTAGCAGCTCTGCCGGTAGGCTGGCTTTGATAAACTTTAAGCAGCCAAAGCTTTCCGGACAATTTCATGAATAACTGTGGTTTACCTACACCCAGGCCCCCAATAATAATATTGAGCGGATACATCCCAACCCGTTCAACTGCCTTGTGCTGCATCTGATAATTGCAGTTTTTTCGCGGGAGGAACTTTGTTCAATTTCAAACCGGGATGTTGTCGTGAACAGCCAAGACCGTAAACGTATTTGGGTAATTCTGTCTCAGCACGGTAAAGATTAGCCGAATAAGCCATTTCGCTATCAATTATCACAAATCCACGCTGTACAGCTTCCTCAAGCCCTTTACGGGCAATTTCGGGGAGCAATACGTAATGTTTCAGCACATTTTCAACAAACTGCTCTGCCGGATAACAACAATGCCCTGACGAAGTCAGTTGATTCAAAGTATAAAGGCACCGGCAGCAAGCCTGTGAGGGGCCGTACTTTCCATACCAAGAGCTTTAGCGATGTTATCAGCCATCAAAAAACCAATACCGTCAATTTCATCAGCCAGCTGGAACGGGTTGGCTTTCACTATCTCCGCGGCCTGATCGCCGTATTCCTTATAAAGTTTCTGACAGTAAAGACTGGAAATCCCGAGTCCTTGCAGGAATATAAAAATATCACGCTTTGATGACTGAGACTTCATGCTTCCTTATTTGGGCTGCTCTTTTTGCCGATTCCGGGAACTTCTTTCAAGCGAGCGGAATAATTATCCAATATATTGAGCGTCTTATCGCCAAAATATTCAACTATATTTTCAGCAAACTTGCGCCCTATTCCATCAATCATACCCGACGATAAATACTTGATAATGCCTTCTCTGGTGCTTGGCAATAGAAAAACGAAAATGTTCAGCACGCAACTGTTCGCCGAATTCTTTGTGGCTTTCGTATTTGCCGTTTACTTCCATACTTTGCCCTTTAAAAACCCCGGCAAAGTTACCCACAACGGTATGCTCTACGCCTTGAGGCGTCAAACAACCTTACGATAGCAAAATCACCTTCAAGGCTTTCATAAACCACCCTTAAGATTTCACCGCGTAAAGTCTGACTTGTCAGTCCGCTGCTGTTATTCTGAGATTTATCCATTAAATTTACATCCATGTTTACACCATTAAAATAAGCTCAAAACATTGCTTTTGCAAATACTCTGGCTATACAATATCATTACAGCCGGACTTGTTTTTTTCATAATTTAACCATACAATAGATATAAGGAGCAACTTTAAGAAGGAATTATCATGAAAAAATCAATCAAACTCGTGGTAGCGCTCAGCGCTTTAGTCTCGCTGTTAACCGGCTGTACATCAACTCTTGAAAAATTTTACTTATCCCTCTGATTCCAAGGATATGGTCAAAGTTAAAGAGTCTAAATTCAAAAATAAAACCGTTGCAGTGATGCCGTTCACGGACATTCGCCATGACAAAGCGATTCAATTCTCTTTATCTGGCAATGGTTCCAGTAGCTCCAGGAGGCTGGTGTGGGTTTGATCGTCCTGAATACGAAAAATATTTCCTTACACTCAGAAAATTTAAATTTGATCCGGTCAGGGACCTCACTACTGCAGCGGCTGTCAGTCTGGACAAATCCGGTTGTTCAAAAAGTATACCTCAATACTTACTTGAAAAAATATAAAGCGGTTATTATCTCCTCCGGCAGAATCATTTCAACAACTTATACAGGAAATATGTTTACATATGGATTAGGCTTTGCAGGTTCTCCCTGTATTTTCTGGGGCTCCTATAGGTTATTCCAAAATAATCTTGCGATTCTATTTTATCTTGAAAGACAAGAACAAAAAAACAATCCGGGAACACGCCTTTGATGAAACAGATTATATCTGGTGCGGGCTTTGTTAATTCAGGACAGGATGCATCCGGTTATTCACCCTGATGCAAAAAGCCATGAATGAACTGATCAAAGATTTTGAGAAATAAGTTAAGCTTTTCTGCGTGTAGCCAACTGGTCGGCAGTAACGGCAAATATAACGATCGAACCAATTACAACCAACTGGAAATTGGTTGATACTCCCAGCAATGTCAAACCGTTTCTCAGAAACTGATCGATAAAGTACCAATAACTGTACCGGTCATGGTTCCGCGTCCGCCTGAAGGAGAACAGCCGCCGATTATTACCGCGGCGATAATATCAAGTTCAATGCTATTCCGGCGGAAGGTTGTGCGGAACTCGCCCTGCTTGTGGTGATCATTGCAGCTAACCCGACAAGCATTCCGGTCAATGTATAAATATAGACTAGTATTTTTTGACATTTACCCCTGCGTGAAATGCGGTTTCAACATTCGAGCCAATAGCATAAGTATACCGCCCGAACCTGGTGTATTTCAACATAAAACCGCACGCAAAATTACTATTACCAAAAGAATAATTGCTGACGGCACACCTAATACTGTTCCAGTATCCAGCCAACTGTAATTTGAAACGGCAAAAGGTTTTCCGTCATTCATCAAATATGAAATTCCCTGAAAATACTCATGGTACCAAGTGTCACAATAAATGGCGCGAGCTTTAATCTCGTGATCAGCATGCCATTGGCAAAGCCGCAAACAGCTCCGGCAATTACTCCGGCAAGCGTCCCGACAATCATCGGGAACAACCCCATGTCAATATAAACACCTCCGGTAATTTGCATCAACGAAGCTCCGCTGGCAGCAAGCATCGCTACCGGAACCAAGCATTCCGCACATAGCCAACATAGAACCGACCGACAAATCGATTCCGGCAGTTATTATGATAAAAGGTCATTCCGGCAGCCATTATGCCATTGACTGACGAGCGTCTCAAAACATTGGTCAGATTTTGAAAAGTCAGGAAATTATCCGTTTCAGAAAAATCCAGAGAAAAAAATAAAAATCAACGATAAAAACGGTAAAAGCTGTTTTAAAATCTATTCATTATCATTACTCCATAAAATAATTTATTTAAACCGCTGCTAAATGCATAACTTCTTCAGGATTAGTTTTGGCTGTAATTAAATCACCGACCAACTTGCCATGCCGCATTACCAGGATGCGATCGCAAATCCCAAAAAGTTCCGGCAAATCTGAAAAATCACTAGAATCGCTTTTTATTTTCAGCAAGTTCGTTAAGAATTGAATACACTTCTTTTTGGCTCAACATCAATTCCCCGTGTCGGTTCGTCAAAAATCATGAAGTCTGAATCCGCCAAAAGCCAGCGCGCAATCAAAACTTTTTGCTGATTGCCTCCTGAAAAAGAAGAATCCGCAGGTACATCGGGTTCAGACCATTTAACTTTACTTTCTTTCAAACTTTTTACCAGATTTCGTTCTCTGTTCAAGTTCAGAAGTTCTCATTCCAATATTTTCATAATTCGGAAGTGATATATTCCAACTGCAAGGCAGATTTGTGCAAAGCCCGTTTCGCTTTCTATCCTCCGTTAAAAAAGCTATTCCGCTTTTATCGCTTCTGAAGGACAATTGATTTTCAATTCACGGCCTTCAAGTGGATGAGCCGGAAGCCAATTTATGCACGCCAAATATGGCTCTCGCGGTTTCCGTGCGCCCTGCCCCGACAAGACCAGCCATTCCAACAATCTCGCCGCTCCTGACATTAAATGAAACTTTATTGATTCCCTCCTGAGAACACAGTTCCTGGCTTCAAAAATATTTCGCCAATTTGCGACCTTCGAGCAGGATAAAAATCCTTTAATTCACGTCCGACCATATGCTTTACTATTTCAGCAATGCTTAATTCAGAAGCTCTGGCAGAATGAACAACAGCTCCATCACGAAGTATGCTGATGTCATCCGCAAGGTCTTTTATTTCTTCCATACGGTGAGATATGTAAATGTGTTAATCCGTCTTTTCTCAGTTTTCGGACGATTTCAAAAGACACTTTGATTCAGCTTCAGAAAGTGATGAAGTCGGTTCATCCATTACAATAATTCTGGCTTTTTCATCAAGCTTTGAGTAATTCGACAACTTGACATTCGCCCGGAGTAAGTGAACTAATGACAGCTTCAGGGGATATTTTAAAACCGTTTTCGTCAATCAGCTTCTGAGTTTCCGCTATCATGGCGGCTGCATCGATTTTGAAAGAATTTTCGACATTAATTCCCTGCCCATGAAAACATTCTCATAGACCTTCATATGCTCTGCCAAAATCAAGCTCCTGGTAAAGCATCGAAATCCCGACAGCAAGAGCCTGCCCCGGCTCAGTAAATTCACACTTTTGACCATCAATAAAGATCCTTACGAATCGGGTTGGTAAACACCTGCCAGAACTTTCATCAAAGTGGTTGCCTGCTCCATTTTCTCCGCATAACGCATGAACACTTCCAGCCCTTAGCGTCCAAAGTTACATTCCCTAAGCGCTTTCACCGGGCCGAAGCTCTTGGAAATCTTTTCCATCCTGATTGAATATTCTGTTTATTCATAATCACAACCCCAACGCTGAAGGATATTTCTTTTTCATTTCCTCAAGGTTTTTCTTATTGACAACCATACTGGCAATCGGAACCCGTTTAGGAATCTTTTCACCAGCAAAAGTTTAGCGGCAAGCCTCACTCCGTTATATCCAATATCAAAGGATTCTGAACCACTAATGCATAAACACCATTTTCCGCAATACCTTCAAAAGTATCGGATGCGAATCGAAACCGACATATTTGACCTTACCAGCCAATCTCTGATTCTGCAAGGCTTTATATGCTCCTATGGAAGTCGGATGGTTTTACCACAAATACGCCATCTACGTTTTTATATCTTTGAAAGCATATCCACGGCCTTCTGGCGCGCGTCTTCGACAGTACCAGTCGTATATTGCTCCGTTATAATCTTGACATTTGAAACTTCTTTTTAATAGTATCTTTGAAGCCTTTCACCCGGGCATCCGTAGAAGCGGAATTCTGAACAAATTTAACGATAATAACATTTCCACGGCGGTTAATTGCCGCTGCTAAAAAACTCAGCGGCTTTAGCTCCTCCTGATAATTATCCGTTGCGGCAAATGAGTCCTCAAACGTCAGTCTGTACACTTGAATCAATTATGATACAAGGAGTTTGGCTGCCTTGATCTTTTCACTGGCCTGACCAGGCTTTACCGTCGTTGGGACCGAGTACGATCGCAGCTACACCTTGTGAAATAGCGTCCTCGACAACTTGAATTTGTTTTTTCACGGTCAGTCTCCTGCTCCGGGCCCACCAACTTATCTCGTAGCCGAATTCCTGCCAGCTTTTTCGGCACCTTTATGAACCACTTCCCACCACATGGAAGCTGTCCCTTTGGGAATTACGGCAATAACTTTTCTGGCTTTATTATTGTTCTGATTCCTTAATTTTAATGACTCCCGCTGTAAACAGTGCAGCGGAAACAAGCAAGACTGCAATGATCCAAATGTTATTCTTAAATGCTTTGACATTCGCTCCTCCTCATTTTTTGTTTTTAAATAATATAGTATTTATTATTAAAAATATCACTCATAAATACATATTTGAGCGACATTACGCCCGTAATGCGATTTAAAAATATAAATATTATCTCCCTGAACGACTTTAGCTTTGTGATCATTCCACAAATCGAAAGTATTGAAACCTGCATGCATAATGCAGCAACAGCGATCTTAACATTAGCATCACTTCCAGACTTTTGCCACAAAAAGTTTTCTTCTGCAAAAGACAAATACTTTTGAGTATCAAAAGCCTCGCATTTATAACCACAGGCAATCTTAGAACCTGCAAAGCTCAAGGCATTGAACATTTTATTACTGAGGTAATTCTCAAAGGAGCTCAAAGCGTTTCACCAAAGACATCTTTCCCTTATTCAAATCATAACAAGGTTCAACGTAATCTACAAACTCAAAAAAAAATTTTTTTTTAATGATCTTGTTGCAAAACCTGAAGACATTAATCAGTGCAGGAGGATTATACCACGAATCCAGAACATACGAGTACAAAGGGCTCTATTTAAGTCTTCAGAACTCATTTGCCCGGTTTTTAAAACCTGCCAAGGAGTTTCCAGGTTATACTCCATTCCATTTGGAATTCCTTCCCGTAGTTCCGTTCAGGCAAAAGTTTTGGGTTTTCAAGCTGAATCTCGTCTGGGGAAATATCAACATCGTTTGAATATCATTCTCCAACGATCGTAAAGTCTGTTCAGGAAGTCCCGCAATAAGATCAGCATGGACTTCAAATTTCCCAGTTCGAGCAATTTTTTTTCAATCTTTCTTTAGCTCTCTCAGAAGTTGCAGGTCGGCGTACGGCTTTCAGGACTACCGGATCAAACTTTGAATTCCAGCTTCTAAGTGCAAACTGTCTTTAGAAGCCAAAGCAAGCTCTTCAATAACTTCTGTTTTAAGTCTCCCAGGATGTATTTCAGAGTGAAAACGCATAGCAGGAAAATCCAGACGAAACATCTTAAGCATTGCCACAGCTCTCTGAGTATTTTCGTTAAAAGTTCTGTCTATCAGCCTAATATCCCGGTATCCTTGAGAACGCAAGGATTTCAAATCAACTTTAACACGCTCCAGAATGGTATTTTACTCCGGCTTTTTAGAACTGGTACAAAAACGAACAAGCTCCGCCACAACCTCGACTGGTTTCCAGTTGATAAAACGCTTTGCTCTGGTGTATCTTTCCGGTTTGATATGGAGAAGGTAAGCTATCAATTTACCTTCAAATTCCGCTGATCCATTATCAAAATACGTATTATTATCAATACAGCAAAGCCTTTGATACTGTTTTCATTATTCAGTAAATCAGGAATTGACGACTCGTCGCCTCTGATGACTCCATCAATAAACGAATTTTTTCTTAAAAATTTTCATTATCGCCTAAAAACTCGGACCACCAAGGTAAATTCTCAAATATCCGTTATGTTCTTTCAAATCATTACAAACTTTCAAAAGATAATCCAGATTAAAAATATAAGCAGTAGCCAGAATTATATCAGGTTGTTTTTCTAATACTGATTGAATGACTTCTTTCGAGGGAGTTTTTGGTAGCAGCTTCAACATGAAACCAAGTCCAGTTTGCGGCATATTTTTTCAGATAATGCCCGTATCAGACAATATCCGGGCATTGAATGAGAATACGAAGAATTTATTTCAAGGAAAAGGACTTTTTTTGATTTCAGCCATAATATTTTATCGTCAACATAGTTATATCATCAGACTGCGGTGCGCCTTTAGTGAAGTCAGTAATAGCTTTTGCAACGCTGTCAAGAATCTCACGCGGGTTTGCACCACTGAGTTTCTGTAAAGCTGCGTAAAGGCGTTCAGACTGGAACTCAACATCGTTTGCATCAAATGCTTCTATTATACCATCTGTGTATAAAAACAGTGTATCCTGCCTTTTCCAAGTTGTATTTTTTCAATTTAAACTGGGCAGTAGTTAATTTCAGCGGTCCAACAATAATACCATTTTCCATTTCGACCGGTTCAAACTTGTCGCCATGGCGCAAATACGGTAAAGGATGGCCCGCATTGCTCAATAAAACTTTGCCAGTTTTAATATCCAGGATACCGCATGTACCGGTGAAGAACATACAAGAATCGTTGTTATGCTCAAGTTCATTGCCTACATTAGCAAAAAACCTGATCCGGCGACATACCTTCTTCAGCTTCATGCCTCAACAAAGTAAGAGAACGCATCATAAACAAAGCTGCCGATAATCCTTTTCCGGAAATATCACCTATTGAAAAAACAAATGAGTATCGTCTACAAAGAAGAAGTCATAGAAGTCTCCGCCGACTTCCTTTGCAGGGTGCATTTCAGCATATATGTCAAACTCATCATGCTCGGGAAATGTTAGAGAAACATCAGGCAGCATCGCCTGCTGGATTTCAAACGCCACAAGCAACTCATGTCTTGCTTTCTCCTGATGTGCAATATTCTCCTTTATATTCTTGATTTGTTCACTGAGTTTTTCAGCCATGGCGTTAAAAAGTTTCGCCCAAGTCCTGGAAATTCATCATACAGTCAAGAATTATTTTTTGTTCAATTTTCTCTTTCCTAAAAGTTTTACTCCCTCTTCAAGCTCTGCGATAGGTTTGCCGATTCTCATAGCTGACCAGGCTGCAAACATCAACATCAAGGCGGTTATCAACAAACCAATCAATAGATATAACAAAATTTTATCTTCAATATATTCCCGTGTTGAGAGAATAAACATGGCTTTTCTTTTCTTTGGTAAGATCAATTGTCTGCTTAGTTATATTACGAATATTCTGCTTAGGCGCAACTACTCCTATTCCCCAGAGACCCGGTTCCATCGGGTGATATGCAACATCTACTCGTTCACCATTAAATAACGCTGAAAATCCTGGTCAATTCCCGGTTTTATTTTGTTTACAATAGCATTCTGAAACTTTTTTCTTTCTTCGTTATTTAATCTCCAGATAAGTCGTTTAGTGACTTTATCTTTACGCGCGATTAGTTTTCCACTGGGAGACACGAGAAAGAAAAACAACCTGTTCCGCGGTAACAACGAATTCGTTAGAAATCGTTTCCGGCAAAATATCTATTGTGATCACAGCAATAGGTTTTCCGTCTTTCATAATAGCTTTAGAGCACTTAAGCAAAAGACGATTACTAGCAATCGAAGGAGCGGGCTCAAACCAGACTACTTCTCCCTTTGCTGCTACTGCTTTTATAAACCATTCGGTTTTAAGAGCGTTATAGTCAAGCGGTACCGGAAACCAGTCGTATTTGAAGAAAACACCGTTTACCAGAGCAATTCCCATTCCTGCGTAATAATCATCATACGCACATGAGTACTTGAAAGCATTGCGCATCATTACCAGTTTACTCAAGTCATGGTTAGCTTTTTTTCCGGTGTCATTTTCGAGTTATAATTTGCGTAGGAGAAATTATCACGAATACATTTGAATAATGAATCCGTCTGAACAAAACCTTTGTCCTGTATTTTGTATTGCCCCGAATCAATGTCTAAAAACAGAGTTTCCAAGTCGTTTAACTGAGCAAGTACTCTCTGCATTTGCAGCTCTGATATTGTCGCCTGCCCTTCGGCAAGAGTCCTTAACTCCTTCAACGCCTGTAATTCAAGCATTTCCAGCGTTTCATGAGCGGTTTCATTAACTATGCTGGTTCCTGTACGGGAAGCGAAGCTGTCAAGTTCATACATGTCAATAATAGTCAAGGCACCGGCTATTATAAAAGTAGAACAGCGGAACTATCATGAAATAAAGGAGAATCCTGTGCTTTAAAGACATAATCTTCATTTCTTTTCTCCTTTCTTTCCGGTAAATTGAATCACCATCAAAGCTATATCAGTGAGCGGAAGCCTGGTTCCGTAAAACTCTTCCATCTGCTCCACACCGAATTTGATCGCATCATTGCTGTTTCCAGCAAATCCTTTGAAAGAATTCAATAAATATTTTTCACCAAACACTTCGCCTCTGTCATTTACCGTGTAATCAATTCCATTGGTAGTAAATAATAAAAATATCGTTTGGAGAAAGAGTAAATGAATTTCTCTTGAAAACTCCCTCATTAACCGTGTCAGTACCGAGAGCAAGAGACTCTTCTATCTGGGCTCCTGATATTCTATCTTTATGTATATGGTCGAAGGTACATGTTCAGCATTACTGTACATGACTTGTCCGGTATTTATATCAAGAAAACCACAAAAAGCAGTAACAGAAACATCAGTTTTGTTATTAATGGCAAGCGTATTATTAACTCTGGTCAACAACACTTCAGGAGCAATTTTCATAGACCCTAAATGGCTCCAAAAAGCGTCATTACCCGGCCATGAACATCGCAGCTGGTACTCCTTTACCCGAAACTTTCCCTATGCAGAAAAATAAATTTCTCTCATCAACCATGAAATAATTGTAAAAGTCGCCGCTGACTTCATGCGCAGGCTTCAAATAAGCTTCAATATTTACATCTTTTGATTTCTTCCTTCCCAGAAGGCAGCATGAAAGTTTGTATGTTTCCGGCAACTGTAAATTCCTGTTCAATTTTCTCCCTTTCACGCACAGTTGTACTTACCCATTGTACATATACCTGGTAATATCTTCAGTCATTCTGTCAAAGTTTATCCAACTGCTCCAGTTCATCTCCTGTCTTCAAATGAATACCACTATCAAAATTGCCTTCTGATATTTTCATGGCTTTTCTTTTGAGCATAAGTATAGGGCAGTGATTCGATGTGAAAATATAACACCCAAATCAATACAAGAACAAGCACAACAGCACCCGTTAAAGAATAAATTCTGACATTCTTATTAAAAATAACTTTTGATTTTGCCCTGGTGGCCATGAATATTCTTTTCATTATGACTTCCGCTTTTTGCGGACAGAGGAAGTTATTATTTTAGCTTCAACTACTACACCGATACTCAATCGGTAATTGGAACAGGTGCATAAGCTACATAAAGTTCAGGTTCACCGGGCATTTTTACTTTTTCAAATCCTTCCTCGCCCGCAATCATCTTTTTTGGCAATCTCTCGAGACTTTGGCTTTTTGTGTTTAAGCAAATTCTCTTTTTTTTTTTTTTTTCATCGATTGATACCACTTCATTCCTTTGCTTTTCATAGCCCGTCTAGCCAGAATATTACCGTCCATATCTATCAGAAAAAAAATACCCGAGGATATCAATCTGCTGCCGATAAAACCTTGAGTTATTTCCTTTAACTGTAATATCAAGACCAAAACAGCAATGAGCTCTCCCCTTGAAATTCTTTACAGCTTTGCCACAGGTCATGATGATCTTATTCTCGTTTGCGGATATATACGGCCCAACCCAGATGGTTTTTGCCTTTGGCCCTCAAAGCCTGTTGATACCATAAACGATGATAAGATTAAACTCTTTTCGGATTTTTGTCCATGGGTAAACTATATAATACCGTTGTCAGTGGCCAAATAAAGCATATCAAGGTTTTTCTGGTTACCATAAATAAACTTCAAAAGCGGATGAACTCTTCCCAGGCGAGAAAGATTGTCCTCAATATCTTCTGGAGAATCTTTGGCGTAAACAACTAAACGGGATTTTTCTAAAAAGACTGCTCGGTTTGGTAGTGGTAAGAAATCTTTTCTCATCAAATCCTGCAACCCGGCTTTTTGTCCCATCAAATAGTGTCCTGATAAGTTTGCCAGCATGGCTATTTCATCTTCCAGCCTGTCAAGCTGTACATTAGCAATCATCGCTTGCCCGATAACCTAATGAAAGAAGCTCTTCGTGAGTATGTTTTCAAAAGGGCCTTGCGACTGTCGCAGCGCTTCCTCGCCAAGCTTATCGCAAGATTCAGACGTATGAATACCCCTAGGTCATTAATATTTTCAGCATCAGAACTGCTGCCAAAGCAAAACTGATACTGGTCAAAAAGCAACAAAATGGCAATAATCTTGCCTTTTATGCCAATTTTCTGTCAGCCATGGAATCTCCACTAATTAGGTTGTATGGTATACATTAATACGCAAGCAAGGTTTTATCAAGAAGGCTTGCAGCAAAAACGCCTTTTTGAGGTTGGATCATTAAAAATAACCTAGATAAAAAATGTCATTTTGTATTTCGTAACGGAAATAATATTTCATTGCGCCGCAAGAACCACAAAGTCCACGGAGGATTGTATAATGCCCAAACTGCGGGCCCTGTCGGTTTAAGTTTTTTCTTCTTCATCCATTTTTCCAGTTCATCCTTTTTTCATTGTAATTGCTTTTGCTCCAGAATCCCCGAATATGTAACAGAACACATTCTATAAGCAGGTACTTGACGAATCGATATTTTTGGTTTAACGGACGGGGTACATTGTTCAAAATTATAACGTTCAGGCAACACAAAACAAAACGCCAGTATTTCCCTGAACGGCGCACTTCCACCGGAACAGTCATCTCAATTTTCTGCCCTTCTTTGTGAATCTTGACAGGACCGGTCATTGCAATCTTTGTGCCCGGGCGGTTTTTCCTGATATGTAATCAAATAAGCGATTAATACCTCGTTCCCGTCTTTATCGATTTCTCCCGAGAAAATCGTTTCCGCCAATATCTGCGGCGGATAATCCCGCCTCAAATTTTTCCGTCTTTTCCACCACATTGTACTTCACCTCATTAACATCTGCAGTAGTACACCCCGTTACGACAGCTAAAATTGATAGCAAAATTCCATGTTACAATACTTTTCATAATCACACCTCATACAAGCTTCTCCTGTGTATAAGCTTAACGCAAAAGGGCTAAAAAGTCAATAGTGATAATTATTTATGATAATTATTGTATATAAATTTGTTAGAAAATCTTAAAAATAACTGATCAAATGTAGCTTGCAGGACGAGTGAAGTGGTTCTCCCAATGCTGGCTTCGTGAATCCAATAAGGACTTAATACCAGCTCAACAAGATCAAACGATATAAACATCAGGATTATCTATACTGCTCAAATAACTCTGAGCAGCCCTGTAAATTCCGCTTTTTCTGTCTAGCGCTCAATCCTTCCGCAGGGGCGGGAACGAGTTTTCGCGTGTCTTGTCTTGACCTCGACAAAGACCAGAGTAGCACCATCGCGGGCAACAATATCGATTTCACCGGTTTTCACTTTAAAATTACGGCAGAGAATTGAATAATTTTTACTTCGCAAAAGTTTCGCGGCAAGCTTTTCTCCACGATTTCCGAGACGTAGATGCCTGGATTTTGCTGCCAAGTAAGACATAACTTTATTCTTCAGCTTCGCTGAATACAAAATGCAAAATATCAAAAGAACCAAACTAATGACAATCACCCAAAGTGCCGGATTGCTTAAATCCAGGAAACTGTCAACATGTTGAGGTTCTTCGAGCGGCTTACCCCAGTTATGGATTGTTGTGGAAAGACCATCAGAAAAAGAAACCGACTAGAGATACAGCCAAAACATTCCGATCAAAAGACCAGATCGCATAGAGCCTTCCGGCACCTAAAGCTGCAATCGATGTGATTGGCACCCGGCAGCATAAAAGCCAGCCCTACCCCGGAAATGATTCCGCCGACCCAGGAAGCCCAGAAATACCCGGACGAACCTGAATCATCAATACTTCCATGTATTGCAGGAAATAAATCAAGCCGACTCCAAAACCAAAGGAAAACACCAAAGTTTTAAGTAAACGGCCATCTTTCAACAAAACATATTTTAAACAGGTTTTACGCCAGGTTAAATCAGATTTAACCAGTGGAAAACCACAAAATATACCTATCAGAATGGAAACAGCAAGACGATAATTACCAGTTAACATAATCATTCACCTCCCTGACGCTGTTCGAGCAATATTTTGCGATTCCGCTGGCGACAGCAAAACACGACGATTAGGAAAATCCAGGCCCCGCCGATAACTGCAAAACCCGGACCATTGCCTGTAAGAAACGAATCTCCGGCCAACTGCAAACCAAGCATTACCAGAAATCACCGCCAATTCCGTACAAAACAGTTTTAAACCTTTTGAACAAGTCCGGCATCAACTCCTTGAAAAGAAACGAACTTTCCAGTTGCCGCTCATCAAAGCCGCAACCAATGCTCCAATAAAAATTCCACCGAGGGAACCCGGTCTGCCATTCAAGCGGCGGCAAATCAATTCCTCATGTTCAGAAACTTGTTCAGCGGTTTGTTCCACATATTCGAAATCTTGACCATTCCGTCATTCATTCCCACAGTATCTTTAAATAAATACAGACACAAAGCTATCATTCCGGAAAGCAGAGCGCCGTTTATATAAAATGACCATTTACCTGTTAATAATCTCTTTTTTTCTACCAATATTTGTTTAGTATTCTTATAATAACTGCCTTTGCATCAAAATGCAATATAAAAAACAAACTATTTACAGCACAATTTTATTTGAGGGCAAACATAATATTACAATTTTTTTTAATCAATACTAATCTACTAATTAATTTTATAATAATCTTATTGTCTTTGCCTTTTTTTACAACAAAACTTTTGCCTTTCATATATTCAGTAAGTCCTTCCCGAATGTTTATGCGGTAATTTTTTAATTTGTATTTGGGATTTAAAATATTTTTCTCAGAACGGAAACTTGCCTCCTGCCCCCACAAAGCGTAATCCGTAAATGCCACGACAATATTTTGCTTGTTGGCAAATACCTTTTTATTCGCATAAGTTATTATTGGATTGAAATTGCGTTTTATCAATTTTTTTTGTTCAGCCAAAACTTTATAAAAAATTTTCTTATTCATTATTAAACAAATTGAATTGTTATATTTTTCCCAGAAGTAAATCCGTTTCAAAGTTACCGGTACTTTGCCACGATCAGGCAGTAGTTAGTCGGATATGAATGACAGACAGCTACATCTGCCTTGGTTTTTTGAGCATCATCATTCCTGAAAATTTCTTTTCTATTAAACTGGAATCTGTGTTTTCAGTGTTTATGCAGGTCAGTTCAGCTATTTTTTATTTCCGGTTTTATCTACTTCAGATAAGTCTTTTCGACGAGTTTCAGCATTTTTTGTCATATGGGTATCGGGATTCACCGGAATTATTTCAGACTGTATCCTGATAAGTTTTTTTCTTTACTGTCGTAATCAAAATAATTTTTGCCGAGCCCATGGGCGTGTTTGCCTGCCTGAAAATACCATGTTCCACGGCCCGATTTTCCTGCCGCTTTCTGATGGCTGTGCCCGCCCAGAATTAAATCTATTTCAGGATATTTTGTAGCGAATTTGAAAATTGAAAATTTTTATCATACATGCCCAAGTGCTGGGCGAGAACTATAATATCAGGTCTGGCTTTTCGTACTTCCGGCAAGATGTTTTTCAGGGGACTTGTCAAAAGAAAAAGAATTGTACTTATTTTTTTATCAACTGCTAAAATTTGATTCATTCCGGGTTGTAGTCAACCCAATAACCGCGATCTTTATTCCCTTTTTGTGAAGATTTTCCAAGCAGAAAGTTTATTTTTCAAAAGTTTGCAGTCCAAATTACCGATCAAAGAAACGCCTTTGAACTGCTTCAACCTATTTTTTAAGTTATCAATACCAAAAATCAAATTCATGATTTCCGGGAACCCAGACATCGTATTTCAGGTAATTCATACAGCGAATCATCAGCTTCCCTTTAAACACTACACTGGTATAAGTCCTTGAATGGTATCTCCGCAATCAATCAGCAAATAAGAATCAGGATTGTATTTTTTCTTTTTGTTGTTCAAGTAGTGTGGCAATGTGAAGAATGCCAGTTTTATAGCCTTTGACTCTGCCATGCAGGTCTGTAGTGTTGAATATAACAAGACGCTCCCGCAATACCGCAAAGGCATGAAAATAACCCGATAAGTATGCAAAACTTCTTTGTCATGATCTCCTCAAATTAATTTAAAGCAGATTTCAACTCTCTTCTGAAATTGGCCCTGACGTAAAATTTTAAGTTTGTCTTCAATGCCATTACTACTGTAGAAACAAGACGGTCCGAGAGAATGCTTCCGCCGTCAACAGCGATTTCGACTTCTCCGTCAAGCATAGCCAAAGCATCGGTGACGTTCAACGCGTTTGGTTCTCCCGAACGGTTGGCGCTGGTTGAAGCCAGCGGAAAAACCAAGCTCACAAAGTAACTTGAGAACAAAATCATGATCAGGTATCCTGAAACCAACAGTTTTTCCTGTTTGATCTGGAACAACTACGGTCAAAGCCCCGACATAATTTACTGGCGAGCTTCTCTGCTTTCCCATTTAAGTAAATATCATACTTTTCAATGTAGCCACAGAATTAACAAACAACGCCAGTTGTTTATTTTTTTTCACGGTGTTTCAATTGGTAAATCCGTTCAACCGCTGCTTTGTCGTCCCAACGGCAAACCAGACCGTACACCGTTTCCGTCGGTATCAGGATAACAGCTCCGGGCTTTCAAAGCTTCTTTGCATGCTTTTAAGTATTTCAGTAAAATCGTTTTTACTCAAATCAAATCGATACATAATTACTCCTCTGTAGAACGTCTCACATATTCAAACAAAAAAATTGTCGCGGCCTGTGCGGCATTTAGTGATTCAAATTTACCCGGCATCGGTATTGTCACCGTTTGCGCTTTTCAAATCACTTACGCCATGCGCTTCGCTGCCGATAACTACAATTGATTTTGATACAATCCATTTTCTTTGTACAAATTACGCCTTCATGCGGATCGGTCCGGTAAAAATTTATTAAAAACCAAACTCACGGGCTTTAACCAAAGCTGCCCCAAATCCTGAAACATCCTGAGTTTCATGGAAAATTGCGCGGCCATCATAAACCGTATGACCTTGTCGTTAAATGGATCGACGATCCGGCAGTATACCGTAAAGTTCTTTAAGTCCAGCCTTTGCGGTTCTCAGGATGGTTCCAAAATTACCAGGATCTCCAACTTTGTCCAGTACACAAAATAAAATCATCCTCAGGCACTTCATCTGCAAATTCGGGAGTTTCTGCAACATAGAATTCCCTGCGAGTTGACCGTAGCGGCAAGCTTAGAAAATTCATTATCTGGAACATGGTAAAATTATCGCCAAGATGGTAATTCACTTTCAGGGATTCACGGCAACAACGAACTTTACTAATTCGGGTGTCGCGGTGAGTAACTCTTCGCCGGCAGCGAACTCCTTCGCGCACATAAAGCAGACTTTTTCTTCCATGTCCGGGTTGTACAAAATTTTATCAAAGCTTTTGCTTGTGCGTTAAATGATTCATCAACGGAACCAGTTGATTTATTTTTTGGCTTCGGGAGCTTTTTTGCTGGAGCCAAGGTATATTAAGTTTTTTTTTTTCAATTCGCCGGCAAAGCCTTTTTGCTGGTTCAGAACTCTTACCAAAAGGAATTTAGCCTGTGAAGACCAGAAAAAAGTACTCTGGCCGTTCGCTGTAGACTTGCCGGAGCTTTTTCAGATAAGTATGCTTTATCTTTGTCTTTTTCAGTTCAAGATAAATATGTCCGGCAGAAATTTGCTTCGCTGCGGATTCCATCAGGATATGAACTGTTAGCTCCCAGCTCTGAATTTCTTGGCTGCAGCATCTTTTTATTTTCAGTTCTAATGCATATGCTTCATCAAGACTGATTCTCCAGGACATTTCACGGGGGATATTTGAAGCGCGAAACAATTTGAACTGTTCGTAAGCTTTTCATATTGTTTTTGCTCAAGTACATCTTAGCAGAGACGTAAACGGGCATAGTTTGCCGCAGGGTAGTTACTGTATTCTTTTTACAACTTTAAGTATTTCAGCTTCGGTTTTGGCATTGCTGATAATATCACTGGCTTTACGGTCGGCTGCTTTTTGGAATCTTCAATCATAACATACGCTGCGACTATTACAACAATAGCTAATGCTAAACCGGCAATATGCTTCCAGTATGTCATGGCAAAATGTTCAAACTTATCAAAAATCATCCAACAGAACGTCAGTAATTTCCGCATCCATTGCTTTTCTTACTTTTTATCTACAGCCATTTATAAGCCCTTCTTGAAATAAAATTTCTAATTTACATTCAACTTAAATTAAACATTAAGTGCATAACCTAATCCCTAATTTAGCCTTGAAATCAACAAACACTGCATTTTTTTTTTCCGTTTTTTTTTTCTTTTCTTTAAAAACTGCTCAAAAAACTTATCATAAAAGCTTGTTTTCAGGCTTGCAAAAATCCTCTGCAAACTAGTTTATTTATTGAAGAAGTTTTTAACCAAAAAGATGAAACGATGATAAAGAAATATACCCGAAAAATAAACTTTTACTGACCTTCTGGCTTTGCAGCCGGTACTATCATTATATTTTCTCGGGTTGCGGAGACAACAAAGATCTTTCTACCCAGGAATTGCTTAACCGCGCGCTCAAAGAAGCAAGCAGCGGAGAATGGGACAAAGCTCTGAATTACCTTGAGACCGTGACCGGAAGAGAACCGAACAACGTATCGGCATTAGTTTTCAAAGGCATTGGTGCTTGAGGGATACGGCAAAGACGAACTTGCTATCAATGTTGCCAGAAAAAAGCGGCACGGCTCGCTCCGAAAAATTTCAGGCTCAATATACGCTCGGACGCCTTTATTCAAAAGAAAGGGCAAAATGCAGGATGCGATCACTCCTTTGAGCCGGGCATTGCTGGTCAAGCCTGACGACACCAATACATTGATGCTTTGCCCTGGGCAAATGTTCCAACGTCCTTAAGCTCGACAGTACGATCAATTATTACCAGAAACTCGCTAAAGAACTAAGTTCAGAAATCGCGCCGAACTATGGAATGAAATGGCGATTTTTTACGCTGACGAAGCAAATTCTTCCCGCGGCAACCCTGTATAGTCAAGGCATATAAGCTCAAACCGCTGAAACCTGTTATCGTCTTGAATTACGCAACATTTGTAGATTATTATTATTATTATCCAAATCGGCCACTAAAGTTTTACCGCAATATCTGGCTATTACACCTAAATCACCGAATTTCGAATTACAGCGCAAGCGGGCTGAAAAACGAATTATTGAAATCCAGGATAGATAAGCTGTATGAATAGAGCTGTTCGAAGAAATAAAAGAAGAAATTCGTTCACGTTGCAACATTGTAGATGTCATACGGGCTTGTATCCCCAGTAAAAAAAGCCGGCAGCGGCAGATGGAAAACCTTATGCCCGTTTCATAACGAGAAAACCCCGTCTTTTACTATCAACGAGCAGCAGGGCGTTATCATTGTTTCGGGTGCGGAGCCGGAGGAGACGTTTTAAGTTTGTCATGGAATGGGAAAAAGTCGACTTTCCTAACGCAATACATATTCTTGCTTCAAAATGCGGGGTTATTATCCCTGAAAAATCATATTCAAGTCCCGCAGGAACGTCAACAGGCCCAACAGGGCCAACAAAAAGAGAACGCCTTTATCAACAAGCAGGCTTTTGCAGAGTGGTATACGCTTTTGATGAAAAACAACCCCGCCTGGCCTGTTAGTCAATACCTGGTCAATCGTGGGGAGTACCCTCTGACATAGCGAATAAATTTCAATTGAGAGCAGCTCCTGACTCCTGGGATGCTTCTCTTATTCATGGACGAGAGCTTGACTTCGGCGATATGAAGAAATGCTTGAATCAGGTATCGTTACTGCAGAATGAGGAAAGCAGAAGAATTTACGATCGTTTCCGCAACCGGCTTGTTTTTCCTATCTGGAACGAACAAGGTCGCGTTGTGAAGCTTCAGTGCCCGACAATTGAAAAAAGAAGCCCCACGGGAGCCAAATATGTTAACAGCCCGGAAACTCCAGTGTTCCGCCAAAGCAATATACTTTACACGCCCTTCCCCTTCCAGAAAGGCAATTCAAGGAAAAATATGGTTATATTATGTGAAGGACAACTGGATACCATTGCGATGCATCGGGTTGGACTTAGATGCTCTGTAGCTCCTCGGGGAACAGCTTTACCGATGAACAGGCACGAATCCTGAAAACGTTATACAGACCGGGCCTATCAGCCTTCGATAGCGACGCAGCGGGACAAAAGCCGTTACCCGTGCGATGGAACTTTTTTGCTGCCGCTTCCCGGATTTTGAGATTAAAGTCATTCAATTTCTCCCGGCAGCGACCGGATGAAATCTATAAAGAATCAGGATCGTGAAGGTTTAAATCGACTAGTAGACAATGCAATTGATATGCTTGACTTTTTGTGCAATACAATATTTCCTCAACACGATAAAAAATCTCCATTTGGAAAAAGCCGGATCGTTGCTGAAATGCTGTCTTTCTTCCGCAAAATATCCAAGCCTGTAGTACGTGAAATGTACATTCAGGAATTAAGTGTCGAGCTAGGGTGTCAAGGCGAAACAATTTTCGCTGGTATAATAAACAGACACAGACTCAAGCAAGTCAATTTAAGTTCCAACGCAATAATAACCAACAGCGGTTTCCAAATCAGCAGCCACCACAAATCCCAAACCAGCAACAGCAGTTTCCAAATCAGCAGCCGCAGGCTCCACAACCTCAACAAATCGATTGCTAAGCATATCCGACACGCAGAAATCACCTTTGCTTGAAACAGCTCTGATATCTGAAGAAATCGCGAACCGTTTGAGCCGCTGAACTACCTGCCGAAAAGCTTTCACAAAGCGATATCGGCGGAACTTTAAACAAGTAATAAACTGCACTCTCAACGGGGAATGGGAACATGTCAACGAACATCTTTCCGACTATGAACGCGAGAACCCTTCGCTGGAATTAAGTAAAATCCTGATGCGAACAAATTCATACAAGAAAAGCCAAGTAGAAAAAGCGGTCAATGACTGCCTGAAACTGATAACGAACATTTTTCCAAAAAACACTTGAATAAAGTCATTCAGCGGGAACTAATGGCAATAATTTTGAGTTACTTAGAAAATAATGGAAATGAACAAAAAATAACTCAAACTTAACTGTCTTTCCTGCCTGCAAAAACTGGAAATCGGCACGCTGTATACGACCTATTGTCTTTGACTCGCGCATTTACCCCAAGTGTATCTTTTCCAATATCCGCGGTTATCATGTTTGAGCAAATCTTTTTCCACCAGGTTTACGGGAAATGAAACAGTCAGCTGTTTTTCCAGTTCGATATCGACAACATAAGCATTCTGCCTGAGATTAACCAAAACCGCTATCCAAAAAATATCCATTAAATTCATTTTCAGTCAGTGCATGAGTATGCGAATTGTCACGGATAATCTCCATGTTATCGTAAGCCAAAGACTTCTCTTCCGGAACAGCTACATCTGCTACGAGCACAATACCGCCGGGACACGGCAACCCATATCATTTCAGCAAGGGCGTCTCGCGGCGTAAGCAGGTGATGAAAACTATATCTTGTTATTAACCTTGGAAAAATGGTTATCCTCAAAAGGCGGTTCCATCGCACTTCAAGGTGCCAATCCATATTTGGCTGACTCTTACTTTTTGCAATTTGCGAGCTTGAGCAATCATTTTCGGTATAATATCAATTCCAGTTACATATTTTGTTCTTTTAGCGAACTCCACACGCTACAATACCTGGACCGCAAGCAACGTCAAGTACTTCGTCCTCAGCACAAACTTCAGCGAGATTCATCAATTTTCAATTGGAGTCATAATGTCCCGGCAATTTGGTAAAAGGTATCGCCTGCTTTGAAAACTGCTCATATATTCTTTTGTCATGTTTAGTCATTTTTTTACCAACCTCTGGGTAATTGTTTAAGTTATAATTATGAATATAACTTGCACTAAACTTTTCCTTCCACCTATATTATGACAATAACACAGGTAAAAGACAAAATTAAAACCAATTGACAAAAGGTTTTCAACTTGACGATTCATTACCGGTGATTCCACTGGTTATACATGTCAAAGACGCAACTTGTGCAGAACCTCACGCTCATCCTGGCGGACAGTTGATTTACGCCAGCCGTGGAGGATGCAGGTATTTTGAGCACCTCATGGCTGGTTCCTCCTTCTCAAGCCGTCTGGGTTCCTCAATATTACACATCAAGTTTTATTCCTGGAGAAGTTTACCTGCACAACCTCTTTTATCGATCCTTCATTTGTCATTCTCTTTCCCCAAGTGCAAAGTGGTTAAAGTCTCAAACCTTTTGCGAACTGCTCAGAAAAGCTGGAGAAATCGGAGAAAATTATAAAAAGGCTCTCAGAATACAGGCTTATGCTGGTTTTGCTGGACCAGCTTGCCCGCAACCTCCTCCATACTGCTCCTTCCTATGGGTAAGGATGGGCAACTTGATTAGGGTAATTGAAAGGCTGCTTCCGGACTCCAGGCGGTAAACACTTTCTTTCTGAACTGGGCAAACTTGCAGGAGCCAGCTCAAGAACTCTTGCTCGTTTGTTTGTAAAAGAAACTGGATTGACATATGGGAACTGGCAACGGCGTCTCTGAAACTTCAGGAGGCTGTCAAGCGCTTAAATAATAACGAAAGCGTTACGCAGATATCTTTTGATCTTTGATACAGCAGCCCAAGTACCTTTTGTTGAAATGTTCAAGAACTCGGTAATTCTCCGCCCGTTTTTTGAAAGAATCTGAATAATATTTGATTAGTTTCTTTGCTATAGATTGAATTATTTTCGCTATTTTGTTGCTTTTATATCATAAACGGTAATATAATTTATTTTAGGAGTCTTTTTTTACTTACAGCATCAAAAAAAAACACAGGAGAATTCTTCACATGAGGCCGAAAAAAGAAGAATTATGTATATCGAATGCAAAAGCAATAACTACACAGGCCCGCCGATTGGACTGGTAAAATTCCAAAAACCGGAATCAGTTCATTACAATGGAAGACTTTGAAACTCTTGACGGAAGCAGCCATACGCGAACTATTTTGACACTGGAAACCAGTGATCCCACTGGATTTCAGGTTGCTGCAAAGACGGAAAGATGCCAAGTTCACAAAACCGAAGTAAAAATTGATAAAATATACAGGAAGAATACTGGAAAAAATACGGCGTAAACTGAAAAAATCAATGACAATAGATTCATTGCCACGGCAGAATTACAAACAGGATGTCATAAATGAGATAAAGCACCACTAAGACGAAGTTTTTTGAGTGGTGCAATGGATTTAACTGGTCCAGAAGCTTTTTCCTCAGAAATCTGATACTGAACTTCCTCGCCTTTTTTCCAGCGTATAATTCCTCTATCATGTAATCAATATGCGGCAGACTTCATTATTTATTGACCCGGCAATGTGTGGACAATGCACATTAGGTAATGTATGGCGGAGACTCCGGCAATGGCGGCTCGGGATAAACATCCAAAAAGCGCTGTAAGATCAGGTCTTTGTCCCAGAACTTCAACAAGATCTTCTTCATTTACTTGCGCTCCGCGTCCAGTGTTGATGAAAGTCGCACCGAGTTGCATCCGGTTAAAAAAGATTTGCGTCTAAACAACCTGTATTATCATCCCTGTTCGGCAGATGATTACCCATAACATATGCTTTTTTCAAAAGCTTCTTCAAATGAAACCGTTCTACGTTCCGGTCGAGAAGGAATAACGATAACCTCAATATTGTATGGAGCCAGCAATTCTTTGGTTTCTGGGCAATTGCCCCGGCTCCAAGTAATACAACTGTTTCCTCGTAAATTCTTTACCTGAATGAACTTTACCGGATGACCATTTCCCGGAACTCGGCAGTCAACAGTATTTCTGAAAAAAACCTTTAAAGATAAAAGATGTCCGACACAAAACTCGGCAACAGGAATAGCGTTAGCTTTGCCATGCACTAAAACGGAAATATCTTTTTTTTAGAAAGGTCTGGCAAAATTATCTGTCGCTCCCGCAGCATAGAACAATGCTTTCAAATTCGGCAGCCTGTCAATCTGTTCTTCTGTCAACGCAGACATTCCCCAAGTAGAAAAAATTACTTCCAACTCTGAAGTTTATCCACATGCTGTTCGAAATTTTTCTTAGATACAACATCAGGATACATGTCTGTCATTTCTAAACTTTCTCCTGACGACCTTGTTGTAGACATAATCCAGTTTTCGATTATCGTCCTCATTAAAAATGCAGCTTTGATTTTCATTTTCCACTCAACTCCGATCAACTATATGAGTTTATTTGATTTTCCTGCCCACGTTTATTTCCTTGACCTTTGCAGGCTTCAGGACGTTCTTTATAAAATGATCCAATGATAACAGCCGGAAACCATTCCGTTTTCTAGGTGCGTTTGCAGTCACCGAATGTCCTGCAAATGCAGCGACGCTGCAAAGGCTTTCCCCCAGAATCGCATATCTCAGGATACGCTAATACCATACGCCCAATACCGACAAAATCAACCATTTTATTCTCTGTTACGTATTCAGCTACGTTCGGCAACCACTCCTGCAGGTAAGTGGCGGAACCAATCATCAACACATCAGGACACAACTTTTTAAATTCCTCACAGTATTTATTTGACGAGCTTTTTAAACCAAAAGGATCTTTGGAGGCAGATAAACATCAGCGACAGGATAATAAGCCGGACGTTGAATATAGGGGTTATAGTAAGGACTCTCCAACTGAAGTACAAAGAAGTTTCCTGGTTGTTATTCCTGAGCCATTTTTACAAATGCCGCAGGTTCCGACAGGTCCATTCAAAGCCAGTGCCGTCACCACCGAATGCGTATTTATACGGACCTTCCCAGTCCATTGGTTTTCCGGATCACCGACACCTTTTTCAAACAGGAACCAGTCAAACAAACTTAATCTCATGGAAATATCCATTCCAGGAACTTCGGCACGAATACCTTCGGCTATTTCACGGAAAAAAAACGTTCGGTTTTCAAAACTTCCACCATATATTCCGGACGTTCAAAAGCGCTGAGAAATTCATGCCCAGGTACCCGTGAGCGTGTTTTTATGTCAACAAAATCAAAACCTGCACGTTTGGCAAGTTTTGCGGCTTTGATGAAACGATCGGCAATATCTTTTACTTCATCATCAGTAACCACACAAGTTTCGTCGTTTGCCAAGGCGTTTATCAAGCAGCGGATGACTGTAGGCTGTTCGCGACTCTAATTTATGGTCGTCGTTGGGGTGTGAAAGCGTCCCGAATGAGTCAACTGGATACCAATGTAAAGTCATCAGCTTTTACAAAAGCTTTTTCGTGTTCAACGACCATTTTTCACGCAGTCTGGCAATGTCCAGAATCCTCTGTCATCATCATCTGTCGAGCATTGCTTTTTCCGCTTTTCATTACAGCAGCAGCCACAGCCGTAAAGAGGTCACCGCTGGTGGCAAAGCGCAGCCAGCGTTCTGTCAATTCCCCGGGCGAACCGTCTGGTTTGCAATCCCAGCCTTCCATCGGCAAAATGCACCAGCGGTTGCCCAATAGTTTTACCCGCTGCATGACGGACTGTCCCATTGGAGAATCTTTACCGGTTTGTTTCAGCTACCGCGTTAGCTTGATTCCCCAATTCATCTGCATAAAAACCCAAATTCATCGCGGTTTTTATACCGACATCTTTCTATATTTGCTCATGATGTTTTTCTTATTTAAAACGTTTAGTTTTGCGCATGTGAACCAGGATTATTTCGCAATCCTCAATAGCTTCGTAAGTATGTTCAAGCATGGCGTCAAACTGAATTGATTCACCTGCAAGTTCGATTTTTTCGTTTGGCAAATAAAATATCAACTTTCCTTTCAACACCAGCAAACTTCGTAATCATCACGGTGAAGCCTGGGTTTTGACACTTTGCGCCAGCAGTGAGCTTTGCCGTGAATACGGCGCATATTGCTGTAACTGACACGTTCAAATACAAATCCGTGATTTGTGTATTTTTCGGACTGGGCACGATGCGCGCTGCGATTCTCAGCTAACGCGATCAAATCGGAAGCCGTCAAACCAAACACCCTGGCAAGCCGGAAAACAGTTTCCAGCTCAGCTATGCTTTGATTGCGTTCCAGTTTGGAAATAACGCTTGCTGACGCCCGAACTTTCCGAAAACTCGGCAATGTTCAGCCCTTCGCGTTTACGAAAGATCACAAAATCGAAAAGTCATATATTTTATTATCCATAATACGACACCTATTTTTTATAGATTTCTGCCTTTGTTGAATTCGCCCAGACATTTTCAAACCAGCTGTCACATTCAGGCAGCGGTCTGCGAGCAACCCAATTATTTACAACAGTCCTGCTCCCTCATCAAGACATGTTTCTGGTACTTTATTTCTAAAAAAGCAGTATTTTCAGCCTGAAATTCCATTCATCGCCAAGAGATTCATGCAGCTCTGTCCTTCCGGGCACAACGTCAAAAGCTTCAGTCGCGGGAGCTGACTGTCTTTGACCTGCTTGAGAGTAGTCAAGATATATCGCATGAGCCAGGCATAACTGTAATTACGCAAAGCCTCAGCCGCATCTTCAGGTTTACCTGCAGCCGTAATTCCTTCGTCTTTCATTGCTGATATTGTTCCCAGGCTTCAGTAACAGCTTTTCAAGGTTAACGGTTTGCGAATATGAGCCCTGCAGCAGACATCCTGTTTTGGAATTCATCCTGGTCGTCAATCCATTCACGATTTCCACCGTTTCCAGCCATCCGGTGATTTCACTGATTTTACTTTCAGCAGCTTTGTCGAATTCAACCTGATCAACAGTAGCATTATTACACATTCAGCGTCTGGCATCTGGTAGCACACCATGAACCATTACCTCCTTAACAGGGGTTTCAAATGCTTTACGTTAAGACTGCCTTATCGTATAGGGCCGCCGTTATGCGGGCACAACCGCAATCTCTAGCGGTTCGTTATTAATATGATACCATGATCCCCATAAGTAATCGCGCCAGGATTGTATATGGCGAAACGTTCGATAGGGTTTCGGAACTTAGCATTGGACTTTAGGTGTTCGTGACTTCCGGATCGAGTGCGTCAGAATCGGTCAGCGCTGTTGCTAAATCCAGAAATATGACCGCAGGCGTTTCAATGTAAGCCAGAATACCAACAATGAAAACCGCCGGCGGCTTTCCTGAGTCAAAAGGCCATTGATATCCTTTCAGAAGACCATAGAATTCATTTCACCTTCTGTCTTGAAATAAGGATTTAAAATTCCTGAACGTTGCTGACACCATCCTGTTCAGTTGAAATAAATTTCGGCAACACCTGCATATAAGTACCGGAAACATTCCAGCGGAATTTGATTGACAGCCGTATTGTATTGAGATTCAGGAAGGCTTTGCGCTATAGCCCCAGCTTCAGTGAGCCAGGCCGATAGCGCCGGTATGAACTGGAGGATATACACTTGTCTTGTACAGGCCGCCAGGGCCGCCCACAGCGAAAAATAACATTTTCAGCCTGATAGACTTCAAGCCCGTTTCAGCTTCATTCTCAAGATTTACCGCTACGGCACCGCAAGCATCATTATTATCAGCCCCACCTGTAGTCAAAAGAGAAACGACTACCGTTTTTCATTAACAGGAATTTGCAGCGCTTTGACTTCTTCAATCAAATTACGGCACATTTCACGTGATGTATATGGTCCGCAGCTTGGTACGGCGCAATGGGTCATGATCAGTTTTGTACCCAATGAATTGACCATACTCATCCCGCTTGGAAAAGGTACCCCCATATTAACTAGATTTGTAAAGCACGTGCAGACAAAGAGCTTCTACCAAAGCCGTATCACTCATGCATGGAACCGCCGTCAAAAGAACTCGCAGTGTTTTAGAGAGTCACTGTCTTTCGCATAAAGTCCAAACTTGTAGTAAGTCTGTTTATCGCTTCCGGTATTGATAGAAGTCCCCATCTGGAGCCCTTCCGAGACAATCATTATATCTTTAATACCTTCTTTACGCAGTCTTACCCGCAAAGACAGCTCGGCAGCGCCACTGCCGATAACCAAGGTATGTAATTTAGTAGTTTTCCATTTTAATCATTGTATAAACCCTTTTATAAACGTTTGACTGCAGATTCCGCCGGTAACGTTGATTACCTGACCTGTAGAATAGGCAAGGTCCCCACGAGCAAAGCATAGCGGCAGCTTTATGATATCTTTCGGAACTCTCCAGCGCGGCTGGAATTGCTGCCTTCTGCAAATGTTTATGTCATATTTTCTAGTCACTGTAGCAGTCATATCGGTTTGATCGATCACACCAGGGCGGTTCATTAAAACCGGAACATCATATTCGCCAAGACGGGTCGCCCAAGCCATCAGCCATGCTGACTCCGGCTTTTGACGACAATATTCATACGGCTGATTGATGCTGCATCAGCTGAAATAGAACCGGTATTGATAATGCAAGCTTCAAATTCCAGATCTTTATTTTCATTTCAATCATATGCCTGGCACAAAGTTGAGTAAGAAAAATAAGGGCCTTTGAGGTTGATTGTCATCACCGGTCATAACTTTCTGTCTGTGTCAAGTACGTCTGCGCGAACTTTAGAGCTACACCGGCATTGTTGACCAGTACGTTAGCGCTCGAATTTTGACGATTGCGAGCATGGCTTCGCGGCCTGCTGTCCGTAACGTCGCATTTGCAGTACATAGCTTCAACGATATTTTTCTTCGTGTTTTTGATAACTGGAGAAATATCTTCTTCGGGCCATACGTCGCAAATCACAACATTGAAACCTTCAGATGCGTTTTGAGTTATTCCAAGACCGATTCCGCAGACCGGCTCCTGTAATTAAGGCAGTTTTGTTTGACATTTTATATTTCCTGTAATTTATTTTGCCAACATTTGAACAGCAGCATTTTTTCTTCCAATTTTATCCCATTCTCCGTTGACATTTCGGCGGTAGTTGCCAGCCAGGTTCCGCCAGCTCCGAGCACTTCAGGAATATCTGTATGTAATTCATAATATTAGCTGGTTTCAAACCGCCTGTGGCATAAACTGAATGCCCAAGTGACGATAAGGAGCAATTATTGATTTGAGCATCGGAATTCTCCTGCAGCTTCCGCAGGAAAAAACTTCATTACTTTAACTCAAGCTCATAAGCTTGCTCTACATGTGAAGGACATGAAATCCCGGAAGAACGCGTATCCGCTTTTGACTGCGGCTTTGACAACAGTAGGGTTGAACCCGGGCAACACCAAACTTAGCTCCTGCTTCGGTGCTGTATACAAATCTTTTGTATTCAATATCGTTCCAGCACCGATCAACATTTCAGGAAACATGCGTGAGGCTTCGCGAATAATATCTTCGGCGGCAACAGTCCTGGAAAGTTGTTTTAAAGCAGCTCTCAGGCCACAGCGATCCAGAATCTCACAAACTTTGATTCCTTCGTCAAAGTTTTTCAATAGCGAGAACAGGTACGATTTTAACATCTTTTGAAAGCTTAACAACACTTGTTACTTCGTTCTGATAAAAATCCATTTCTTGCTCCAGTATTTTCGTTAAGAACATATTTTATATAAATATATATTGTCAGGAGAATATTTTCAAATAAAAGGTATAAAAAAAGAGCCTATCCACAAAACAAACAGAAAATAATTAAAAGACTTCGATAAAATTCACTCAAAACAGGCGAATTCAGATGCGATTTTCTATCTAAAATTATAATTGATAAATCAGCCTTTATCAATCACGATGCCTCTACGCTGGAAGGTAGGAACATCAAGGTCTTCACCTTGATATGTTACAGGAGATGAATTGAGGAAAATCCCTCTGGAGATATTTTGAAGCGGTAATTCAGCTTGTTCAAACTGCCCCGCGAACAGGTCATGTGATGCGGCTTCTCGTTCGAAACATTATCCTCTTTGACGAAAAACAGCATTAGGAGTTTTTCTTTTTGCTGATTTGGTTTTCTCAAATTTAATTGCTATAGCAGTAATCTGGATTTGACCATCATAATTTTTTGAGGTATTGCCCCGACAATGATTGCACTCAGGGAAATGAATTTTTCAAACGACTCAAGTGTTTTTCTTGGCCTCGTCCAATTTCAAGTCACTTCCGCCAGTCAGAGAAACTATCATCGTATCAGCTTACAGAAAGTTTTTCAGCACCGCCAAGTAAAGGAGAATCAAGCATTCTTTTCAAAGCTATATGATTACGGCTGAGGCCATCAAGGAAGAATCTGCCCGCCAACTCCGATAGCCGCAAAACTTTTCTGCTTTTTCTAAAGCCTCTTTAATATCGCTCAAATTTGTACTCAGTAAATTATTATGCCTCAACATTTCTCCGCCAAGAACCGTTCCAGCAACTTCAAAATCAGCCATTTCAAAGGCTTTTTCAACGGGAGTATCTCCAGCCAGACAAGTAAAAAAAGCAAATCATTGGGCAAATAAAAGAACATCAGCAACCGGCAACAGCTCTTTAATGCCGTTTTCAGCAACTCTGCGCTTACTATGCCTCAAGAGAAAACGGCATAGTAATAACAAAAATAGATGAAATTTCAATTTGCGTGCGATTCAGCAAAGGCAGCCACTCCGCCCGTAGCGGTACCGCCTCAAGTCCGCCAGTCACAATCAATAATGACGAATCACTTAAATGGTCTTCAAGCCTGGCTCGCTCACGTGAAAGTGACCGCTGCCCCTCAAGCACGTTTCCGCGTACAGCCTTGACGCCATTTTATATCGGCAATGAATTTCTGATCGTCATTTAAGGGCAATTATTCGAAAATGGAAGATCAGTATCAACAGCCAAGTAAACGTAATTTTCCGCACACGCTCAGACTCAAACGATCGACGATCTTTTTACACCAGCGCCTCAAGCCCAATAACCGTTACCGGTCCTGTTTTTTCTGAAACCTTATCCATTATCATATCTTTATCGATTTGAAAACATCAGAAAGTGAACATGAAAATTTTGTCGCAGCGCCGTCTGCGCCATTCAAAAATTTTGTCTGTAAAACTATTTTCTGTTTTGAATTAATTATCATATATTCTTCAGCAAACTTTCAAAGTTCCCCAGGCGTTCGCATAACGAGGGTCCCCTATCCCGGTTGCGGCGCCATTAGCGGCAAAAAGCCGACCTACCCTTACAGGCACATGGAAAACTTCCCGTAATATTTCACTGCTCTTGAGCGGCAACGCCCCGCCTCCAGTTATAACACCGCCAGAACTCAGGTCTGGAGCACATTAAGTTTCGCAAGCCTGCCATGAACGATTTGAAAAGTTTCACGCAAACGAAGATCGTTATTTTTTTTTCAAACGAGCTCAATGGAATTTTCCTGAAATCTCCTGTACCGTGATTGACCTCAATAAAAAGCTTTCCGCTGCTTTATGTGACTTATTATAACATCTTCTTCAAGCATCTTCCGACAATCAGGAAATATACAGATCGAGCCCCAAAGCCAGATCGTTTGCCAAATGTTCAAACCTATTGGCAAAATACCGCTGGCTAAATTTCCATATTAAAATCGCCAGATATTCGCATGTCCCGGCTCAATATCAATAAGCAAAGCGCCATTTTCTTTTTTTTTCATCAGTCAAAACTCCGTAAGCAGAAACAATAGCCCCAAAAAACGGAACAGGCTCTTCAAATCAAAACCGCATCTCTAAGCAAAGCAAAAAGTTTTCGACCATATTAGTTTTTCCATGAACCGCATGAATACAGACTTCCAACTTATGAGCAGTCATGTCACTTGGATTCCTGACCCGTTTGTGACCGTCAAGAAAAAATATGAATCAAATGAATTAATTAAAGTTTGATCATAAGGAATATTGCTGGTTCTGGCATTTTGGATATAAAGAAACGTTCTTCTTCACCAATCCGATGTTCATCGTATGAATAAATACAGTTCGGATCCCTGGTATGACTGAATACTGGCTCCAGTTACAGAAACCGCTATTATACTGCTGTCATTAATGGCCCCTGTTCAGAACTTTCATCAGCTTGAGCGATCGCAAGCATCAGCCTGCTCAAGCGCTATATCCATATCAACAACTTCACCCTTAATTACTGAGTTTTAGAAGGAACCTGTCCAAAACCAATAACAGCAGGTTCCACCTTGAGAAGCTTCACGATTAATACAGTTATTTTTTGAGGTGCCTATCTCAATGCAATAATGATATTGTGTTGTTGAAACATAGGAGTTAATTCCAGATTTAGCATTTCCATGAAAAAGTAATATATGTAAGCAAAAATTCTAATAGCTGACGAAAAAAACGCATTTTTTATAACAAGCGTCCTTGGAGCACACATCAATATTGTTCTATTTGCCTCATTTTATGAATTTTTACTTGAATAGTTCGCCTCTTAACTTATAGTAAAACCGTAAATGTAAAAACATCCAGTATATCAGGAGTTCATGGGAATGAAAAAACTATTGCAAACAGTTTCCACAGTAATGGATTCTCATGAAAGTGAAATTAAGAAGAACATAAAGAACAGTGGAGAGCAGTTTTTATATAAAGATTCAATTAACAAAAAGACAATGCTATTATCGCTATGTTCCGCGACCATAAAAGAGCGTTTCATTATGGTATTCAGCAACCGTCCTGACGGCGTAATTGCAAATTTTCCGGCGAGCAAAATCGGCGACAGCGCAACTCTGGCCTGTAAATGCCCGCTTGATGAACATAACGCTAAAGTTCTTCGTGAACTTTTTCCATGGGCAGCTCCTACCTCAACTTCGCGACCACCAAAACAACTGTCCGGCTGTGGAGACCGTTTTAGGACTGCAACCGCAGGCCATATCGCTGCAACTAAGCAATTCCAGGGTCACCCCTGTTCTTGCTCAGCAGTCAATCCGTGAACTTGAACTTACCGGTAGAACTTATCGTCAAGTAGTTGATGACGCTACCTATCTGGTTTTCCAGTCTGGTTACAAAAGGTTACGGAGCTGACGGCGACCATTTGAAAAACTATTGAAGATATAGACATGGCTTGCAGCTGATATGTTGATGATTACCCTTGACCTTTCGGAAGTCATGAACGCAGATGCGGAGACTGGCCCCAGGCTAAAATCGACCAAGCACGCTGCAGTTCACAGGAAATCAAGGAACGCCTGGAAGCTTCTTACGCGGATAAAACTTTGAAATGGGCGAAAGCGTAATAGAATTTGATGTGCCTACACTCCGTCGTTGTTGC
>CALNXK010000803.1:0-51378 GCA_942486035.1 Porites lobata | reverse complement strand
TAAACAAGCTTCACACTAATCGTAAGGATAAATAGTGGTATTTCACTAAATTTAAAAGCCGTTTATCTATAACATCTTTTTTCAAATTGGTCATTTGCTTGAGAAGGAAATTAATTTACACCTTTTACCTCTTCGGCGGCAAAACTGAAAGAAATGAAGTGTCCAAGCGAGAGCACTGAAAGTTTAATGTCGCGATTGATATGAGGTAATTATAAGTACATTGAAATGTTTTAGAAATGCTGTTCAAGTCAATCTCTGTTTGTACTTTTCTAAGTACCACGGTTCAGGACGATTGCAAGCGGCGTACTCTTTTTCTTGTTTTCAGAGGCTTTGAACGTATTTATTTCTTCTTCTGTATATGTGACAATCGACCCTGGCACTTCCGGTCCTCCGGTGTCACTTCTCCGTTTTGTTTGTTTGAACTTTGTCTTGCCATTTTCTGGGCCGTGTTCACAGGAGTGTCTTGTTTCCTCGTTGTCACGAGCGAAAGAGGTTTCTTATGCCTCTCCAAGAATTTGTAGTTCAGTTCAAAACAAGGAAGAACCTCCGGCTCACTTTACAAAACGCTTTTGTTTGTTTTTAACTCTTCAAAAGGTTACAGTGGTTTTGAAAACATTGTAAAATGGCATCGTAGAAAACCTTTTTTTCAGTTGTTGTGTTAGAATTTCACGATAGTTGTTACGTAGATGCGAAACAATATCGCTTAGCCGTTTTCAACTCGCAATCGCCCATTTCCGAGTTCGCTATGACCGCTGAATTAAAGAAGTAAAGACGCATTTTTTACAGTCTCAGCCTCAATCTGAAAAACTATATTCACAAATTCCAACAAGAAAATGACCTGTTTATTACTCTGTCTATTGTGTATATTCAAATTTCAAACACTTACTTGCCAGAATTTCTGAATATTTTACTTTACGTCGAGGCTAACCCTGTATGAATGTGTCGTTAATATATGTATTCAGCGGTGATTTTTAATTCGAAACTGAACTATTCCACACTAAATACCTCGCTTCGTTAACCAATCAGAATGCGAGATTTTACTCAATTATGCGATTCTATCCAGTACCCGTATAGGCTCGTATGGGTGGCATGTTACTCGTACGTAGTTATTAGCTGAGCAACGAATACGTTGACGTTCCCCACGTCAAAAATAACAGCTGGAAGTTAATACGTTCTTGCTATAAGCGGTCTCACTCAATAAATTTACCCTACAAGAGTAAAAATACAAAAACAAACAAACAAACTTCCGCTTGTTATTCATGACGGCCAGGACAGCAACTTTCTCTTTGCTTAGGCTCGCTACTGTTTACATCCTTTTGCTAAATGGGAATATGTAACTCGTAGTACTCACGTAGTGTGTTAATATAAGTCATGTTCCTTAACAACAAAGAAATAAAAAATTGAACTTACAAATAATCCAGGTCAGAGAGACTTGAGAATATGTCAGGTGGTAGCAGTTCAATTTTGTTGTCGGAGAGGGACCTGCACAAATAAGTGGTTTTAATGTATTTTAGACAAGATTAATTCAACTAAGCCCTATGCATTGTGTGTAATTTTGGTGGCCGTAGCTTCAAGCGGTTCTGAAATTATAGAGGGGGACCTCCGGAGGGCCTCCCGGTCGCAAGAAGGAAAACAAAGCCCAGTCTGGAAAGGGTTAAAGGCATTTTTCACGAGGAAATACAAGTGACAAAGCGTTTTCGAAGAACAAAAATAGAAGAAAGTAGAAAGAGTGAAGGTTTCCTTGTAATCTTGCCATTTTCAAGTTCAGCGAAAAGGTTGTGACGCCTCTTATAAACATAGTTCGTCAAAATTTCACTCGACTTCATAATAGTGATTAACAACAAAAAATCTTTCACCCTATTCAGACCGATCACTTTTGGGGGGGCTTCCTGCGACTTGAAAAGCCACTCATGCTATAGCTTAAAAACCGCTCATGCTACGGCTACCCGTGATACAAAGAATGATGTACTAATCATTTCCAACTTCCAGGCCTAACTTGAATATACGTAGTCCAAAGAGAGGATAGTAATGGCTAAAAAATGCCCTAAAATATTGGTGAGACCGCAGGATGTCTTTGTGCCCGGTTGAAGAACACCAAGTCCTGGGTAGTGCAATGCTGAACACTGGCGGCCAAGGGGGCATAACATGAACTCAGACATTATCCCTGTATTAATTGCTGAAGATCACAGCATCAAACATCACATCATGGAGGATATCTCTATTGAACAAAAAAATCCTTTTTGAATAGGGAAACGGGACTGGAACTCCAGGCCATTTACAATTCTCTCCTGACTACCTAACAACAAAGTTAAGTAGCCGTACCTCATTATTTTCTACATTTTAAAATTTTAAAATTTGCTTTTGCTCTAAGCTTTGGAATTTTTTATACATGCTTGCAAGAGATAATGATTCTCTCATAATGGTTGTGTATAGGCTCGCATGTTTGTGGCATGTTACTCGTATGTAGTTATTTCTGAGCTTAAGCAACGAATACGTTGACGTTCCGCACGTCAAAAATAACAGCTGGAAGTTAATACGTTCTCGCTTTAAGCATTCTGACTCAATAACTTCAATCTACAAGAGTAAAAATACAAAAACAAACAAACTTCCGGTTGTTATTCATGACGGCCAGGATGGCAGCGTTCTCGTTGCTTAGGCTCGCTACCCGTTTACATTCTTTGCTAAATGGGAATATGTAACTCGTAGTATTCACGTAGACTGCGTGGCAGGCGTTAAAAGGGAAAGGGGAAGGGGAAATTTGGGCGCGCGAGAGCACGTGGGTTGCACGAGGAGGAAAGGAAAGGAACGCCTGCAAGGACGCCATTGTTTTCTCCATTTTTCACGTTCAGATTCTGAGCGTGAAAATAGTGATTGGTCAGAATTAATTAAATGTCAATCTTCGACTTAGAACCTCTTTCCGATTGGTTGAAATCAACATCACGCCAGTTGAGTAACTAAACATATGTAGTTAGTGAAGCGTGATGAGATTTCTCTACGGGAATTCATCGTTAGAAGGCATCAATTTCAGCTTAAAAGGAGAATAGAAAAAAGCAGTTAAAGAACCGTATGAAGGAAAAGGCCTGTCAGCAGATGAGTTTTGCTGACTGGTTCTGAAAAGTATCATCTCCCAACGGCTTGTCGGTTTTACTCGCCAGAAGAAAGAAAGGAAAAATCATGCTGCCTGTGTGCTTGTTATCTGCTGCTGTTTGACCCGCGTTATCAACGGCAAGATAATTGAAGACGAAGTTGGCTGCGTCGCAGACGTTCTAAACCTTCTGTATAGAGCGTCTACGGACTTTACAAATGGTTTAGACAAGTGCGTGGGCCGGCTGCAACGCAGGCTAAGACGAAGCGATCTATAACTTTTGGCGATTTTTGGTTGAGGACTTCTTCTTGCCGGTTATAAAACCGCCAGGAACTTACTTTAATAATAAATTGTTGCCTTCTTGCAGATCTTCCAAGTTCAGCTCTTCTTTCCCCGTCACCAGCGTTCTTTTGTGTGCTCCGCTGGATCTAATTCGTCCTGATAGAAATTCAAAGGGTGTCCGACGGCAAAGTGTTTTAACTTTTCTTAGACAAACACTGCAATGAAAGTTGCGAAGAGCCGCTACATTTCTTATTAAATAGTTTTCCAGCCCGATTCCTTCAGCAACAACTTGAATAGATTTATGCTGGATTCTACCTAACTCGGCACGCTTCGTTGCAACTTTCAAGGAAGATTCCTTCGATGGACGACCGCATTTGAACTTTTTTTTAAAGTACCTAAAGTTACTTTAGATTTCTTGTTTTAGGAAAACAAAAGAAAAACAGTGCGAGAAATACGACTACAATACGTGCATCGCGGCCAGACTTATTTGACAGCTAGCCGTCACAGTTACGATATTTTTGTTATTTTTTTAATCGGTAGGCGGGATGGCGAAAACAATGGCTTCCTTGCAGGCCTTCCCTTTCCTCCCTCCTCCCTCACGCGTGGTCTCGCGCCCTAATTCTCTTCCCCTTCCCTTTTGAACGCCTGCCACGCAGACTAAGTATTCACATTTTGTGTAAATATAAGTCATGTTCCTTAACAACAAAGAAATAGAAAATTGAACTTACAAATAATCCAGGTCAGAGAGACTTGTGAATATGTCAGGTGGTAGCAATTCAATTTTGTTGCCGGAGAGGTACCTGCACAAATAAGTGGTTTTAATGTATTTTAGACAAGATTAATTCAACTAAGCCCTATGCATTGTGTGTAATTTTGGTGGCCGTAGCTTCAAGCGGTTCTGAAATTATAGAGGGGGACCTCCGGAGGGCCTCCCGGTCGCAGGAAGCAAAACAAAGCCCGGTCTGAACAGAACATAACATAACATAGCTTTATTATTTAAATAGCGCAAAATACATTGGTATATGATCTAATGCGCTTTACATTACAACAGGGTTAAAGTCATTTTTCACGGGGAAATAAAAGTGCTAAAGCGTTTTTGAAGAACAAAAATAGAAGAAGGAAGAAAGAGTGAAGGCTTCCTTGTAATCTTGCGATTTTCAAGTTCAGAGAAAAGGTTGTGACGCCTCTTATAAACAGAGTTCGTCAATATTTCACTCGACTTCATAATAATAATTAACAACAAAAAATCTTTAACCCTATTCAGACCGATCATTTTTTTTTGCCTTCCTGCGACTTGAAAAGCCACTCATGCTATAACTTAAAAACCAAATACTCTATTCATTTGTACAGTTACTGAGAAGTTTCTGAAGCGCTTTACTGTTTTGGAGTGGCCAATCCAGAGGGGAGAGGTAAACCCAGGCGGAATTTGCCCCCAAGTATATCCATCAGACAGGAGGATTAATAACTTAAACTACCTAATTTTAAAACGGCTTCGAAAAATCGCAAAAAACTTTCCTCTCTTAGCTTAAAAACAAAAGTAGATTTGGATGTTTGTAGAAGGCAGTGTAGTAACTTGTATTAAGCGTATAAGAAAGGTCCCATCTATAATAAAACTTAATCACAAGCGCAATAAGGGCCCTATATTTTTCAAAAATTAGCTTTATACTCATGAGTTGTATGGCAACAATACATTTTGATCAATAACAGCTGTGATGCAAAGTGTCAACGCCTGCTAATTTTCACATCGTCCAGTAATTGCCAAAACAAAACGGGGAGCTATCGCAAGAGTCGTTGGTCATTTCCTCCTTCAATTAGCTTGGTCAAGTGACCTATCACGTCAGCCATGTGATCCAATCGAGACTGTAATGGGCATGTCTCATTTTTCATATATTGGATTACCTCAGATGGGACCAACGTTTACAAGTATAACAGATGAGTTTTTTTATTACTCCTGGCATGGGTCGGGGTTGCAAAAAACATCTTAAGATTAAGGGAAATCCTTACTATTATTTCAAAACAATAGGTTATGTTAATAGGGTTTTATGCAACCCGGCCGTGGGTACTAACGCTTGGTTTAAAATGTTATTACCTATGCCGGGATCTTTATCACGCTTGGGTCCTAGTTATTACACTTGTGCTTTCTACAGATGTTGCCCGTTCAACCATGGGGCTTGTCTTAATAAACAAAATCTGGGCAAAAACTAAAACCATTCAAGTACAACTTCTTTTATACCAAAGTGCTCACGTTTGTGTAAGAGTATACTATGATTCACTGTGTCAAATGCTTTTGAGAGATCTAAAAACATATCCGTGGTGTATTCTTTATAGTCAGTTGTTTTCGAGACTTTGGCTTATAATGTTATGCTTATCTAAAAACTCAAAAGCTAACAAAAACCGACAGCAGCTAGTATATTTGATCTGTTGAGTGAAAATCAACGGCAGAGAAAGTGGAACGAGTAATGCTTGCCAGTTCTTTCATTTTTGGAGGTAAGGGATTTATTCGTTCGCAGAAAACAAATATAAAAGATGAATACAGGCGTATCTTTTTTAAATTCAGTAAACAGTGCGGTTTGTCGCCCGTCGCTTGATTGACAACTTTTAACACCGGAAACTACGTTCGGATTACTGGTCGACAAAGTGGGCGGAATGACCTTTTGAAAACAAATCTCACAGGCGTTCCTTACTCTCTCCCTCTCCCTCTTTTCCACCATCAGATTTTTTCTCGCTCTCTTCCTTCGCGCCACACTCCACTATCCGAACGCCTGGAATAGGCTATGTTTCCGCGTCGGAAGGCGGACGATCACGTTTCCGTCACATTTCTGTCATTACATTTCCGTTCTTCCTTCTTTCCGTTTTTTTCTCTTTTTTTTTTAACCCATGTCCAAGGTCGCATGATCAATGTTTCAGAAATTTTGCCTTTGCGACCTATCAAGGTGAATAACGGTAAATTTTATTTACTCTTGAGATCGGGCTACTTTGTAAACGGTTGTGTATTCACTCGTTATATGTAAAATCTGTGAAAAATTGTGAGAATACACAGCTGTCGATATTTGATAGATTTATCGCAATCAGTACTACAGTAAACACCCGCATATAAGAACAAATGGATTAAGAACACCAGGCTGAAATTTGTCCAACAAAGCCCCATTTTTATAAGAACAAGATCAGCCTGAAAATTGTAACATGTTCTTATAAAATGGAAAAAGTGTCTTATTTAATACAAAACATGTAGGTTTATGTTTGCTGTCAGATAACTTCATTTGTTACACTCTTTTTTTTATAAGAATATATTTTATAAGAATATTGAGGCTGAAATTTGCGAAATTTTAAGAATATTTTAAGAATAAAGCCGAGGCTGAGATTTTGAAAAGGATAGATATAATTTTGGCTGCCTTTGTCATTCCGCTAACACCATGCACACATTTCTCATGTACAGACAACCCTTGCTGGTTAACAAAGAGTTTACTGCAGTGATTACGCTTAATTGTCCTTGACATAGTTGAAACAAAATCGGGTACTTTCGTTTCCATCACGCTATTTCTGTGCGAAATGCTTTTTTTAAAGCCAAAACGGCCAAGTGTCGTTTGACGTGAGATCTTGACCTCGCTGACTGCAACGAAAAGCGATGGAGCACATGCACAATTCTAAAACGGAAATGTCATAAGCTATAATTTAAGAATAATACAAGAATATTTTCAGCCTAAAATCGGCAGAAAAATAAGAATATTCAGCCTGGGCCGGAAAAACAACATTCTTATAAAAAAAAAGAGTGTAATATAATCAAATTACAGAATAATTATTTATTTTACTTTCCTAAAATATGCTAAATATACCTCTGGCAACATGTTTTGGATAGTATTACAAAATAATAATTTAAGAACATTTTGAGGCTGATTTGTCATTAAGCACCCGATAAATAAGAACTCAATCAGCCTGACCTCCGAAAATGCGGGTGTTTACTGTATGACATACGGGACAAGAAAGAATGGGTCCTAGTAAGGAGAGAAGTGCTGGTCAGCGGACTTTTCTTTCGCTCACGCTCATTGGAAACGTTCTATTTGGCGTCCATTTTGAAAATAATTGCAACCTGCGATCAGGCGACTTTTTTTTCTTGTTTTAGTTTTGCTTCCTGATAGCACCACAAGACATCTGAGGGTTGTTATATATTATTGTCGATCTGTCAGCCTTCAGTGATCGATCGCTTCACTCGTAAAGCGACCCTTTTATTTTTGAGATAAAGACACGGTTGAGCAGAAACCTCGTGATGCGCAAGTATAATTTGAAAGTTGGAGTGTTTGATTGTACTAAGGCTGTCCAAGGCAGGAGATTTTGATGAGAATGCACATAGTATAAAGACGAGGTAAGCTGCCCTGGTACCAAATGTAAGGTTGTTTTAAAACCACTGATCAATAACTAGTAATTAGCAATTTAAAGGAGTGCCGTGACACGAAATTTATCCAATTTCAGCAGTGGGAACCACCACCAATCTTAGTGAAAAACATGAAATGAAGGTTTAAGTGACTAAGCAAATACAAAATGAGGAACGGATTAGAGAAGACTGAAACGGATGACAATTGTGCTTTGATAATTGACATTAAATTATAGCTTTCATTACTTTTTTGGGACCATCGCTTTATTGTGGAAAAAGATTACTGAATGCAAGAGCAAACTGGCAAGTTTATACGACAGCATGACAAATGTATACGCCAAATGTAGAATGTAGAACGAGAAAAAAAAAACATGAATCTGTTTAGTTATTTTCTGTATTATTCTCGCTTGAATCTACAGTAAATTGTCAAAAATCCAAAAACTTATAAAGCAATGTGCCCACTGTGAAATTCATTGTTCGTGGTTAAAAGATTCTTTCATAAATGTCCAGTATTTACACTTTGTTAGTTCTTTGTTGTCGAACATACAAAATTATCTTTTGTCATTTTAAACTCCTCAGTTTGCTCGCACACTTACAGTATTTGTTTTCCTCTCTACAGCGATGGTCCCCTTAAAGTAACAAAGCCGTCACTATTAACAAAATGATCCAGACAAATTATACTAAATATTGTGACACAGCCTCTTTACCAGCAGTGGAGTTCAACTAGTAGATGAACTACTGTAGTTTGTTTTTATCCTGTATTACTCTGAAGTTCTATGCAAGCATCATATTGACAAGAAGGAGAATGGGTACTCCTCATGTGTTTCTTAGATGAAATCCAAACAATGTTCCCACAACTTGCAAACCAACCATCAAGGGTCTTGCCAGCAGATATGTTCACTGATCATTTGTTTAAAAACCAAAGATTGATGGTTTTGAGAAAAATCAAAAAAGGGAAATTGAAGGCGGGACAGTTTCTCTTTATTATACTGTATTTTGGTTATTCACAAGGTTGTTGACTTTATGTCGCTCTTTGGTATTTGGCTTGCATATTTTTCTTTTAAACAATTTCCTCCGTAGAGTTTGAAATATGTAATATATGACTGTTAAAAGCCACCAAAGAGTTGGGCTGTGGAGTAGTGTTTGTGGCAAACATAAAGAAAGTTAAGGAGTTGTGTCACAAAATATTTTTTATTTATCAAAATTCAAGCAGTAGGAACTGCCACCAAATTGAGTGAATCATAAAAATAACAGCTCAAAACATTAAAAGAAGGTATAAATAACACAGCAGATACAAAAGAAGGCATGGATAGAAAAAACATTTTGTGCTCTAATATTTTTTTAAAGTTCATATTTGTTATTTGAACATTTTGTAACATTTGATATTGTGCTTATAAGGCATATTGCACAAGAAGTTGTGATTTTGTCATTTACAAGATGTTTTTTTGCTAACGTCAAGTTTGATACCGCATAAGGACCCGTAATTGGCAGAAAAAAGACTACAGCAGCAATACATGTAGTTGTGCTTTGTTTACTACAGTGTAGGATCATTGCATTTTAACTTTGAATTTAAGGTGTTGAACTGACTGTAATAGACAGAAGACCGTAAGAAGTGTCAATCTGTTTATTCAGGCCAAGTAATTATAAGCTCATATTTATCAGCTCTATAATATAGACTTACGGTAGTTCCACCAAAATTGACACTTTGTCGAGGGTCAGGATGAGGTTAAGTGACAACTAACAAATGGCCAAAATTTTAACTGACAACTGACAAAGGACCTGACTGTCCGTTATTTTCTACAAAACCCATTTTTAAGGCCTTAAATAGCATTGTTTCACTCTTTTCGTCAGGCAATGTGATCAAATCTATGTTTTTATGGGTAACTTAAACAGCAAGAAGCTTAACTGTCATAATTATTTCGTTTATGACCACCTATGATGTTTATCTCAAAATATTATTACTCTTCTCTCAGAACATGCTGGCATACGATGGCTGCTAATAAGGGCATTACAGAAGCAATTGCAAGTTTTTACTGAAGTGGTTCAGATACGGTCTTTCTTGATCTTTCCTATGATCTATGTCCTAATATTATAGCTGCCAACTTTTTCTGAGTGTAATGCATGAGGCTTCACCTTGTTATGACTGGGATTTCTGGAAACGTCCCGGCAACCTCCGAAGATTTTTGACTTTCCAAAGACTTTCGAACTTTGCCGAAAATGTACCCAGATGTTCCGAAGACATTTGAGCACTTCCAAAGCTACTGAAAAGATGACAACTGTAGTATGCTTTGATTTCGTTAGGACGCAAAGTCATCATTTAAAACCTTTTTGGATTAAATTTTCATTATTTATCATGAGTTAAAGAACAGTTTGTCTGTATTTGTAAGTCAGGTGAGAGAAATTGTCCTTGATGCATGAGATCGATGTCTTCCACAGGTGTGAGACTCACACATACTGCGTGAGAGCTGGCAGGTGTACAATATCCTGAAGGTATAAATTTTGATGGGCTTAAAATGGTTGGAAATAATTATTGAACTCTGGCCAGCAAAAATGTTCGAGTGGAGGAAAGTAACACAAGACTTGAGAAATGGAGGGCCACTTGAAATGCTTACGATAGCAAAACTGATAAAAATGAAGGTACCATTGCATCAGTTTTCATAGTTAATCATTCATAATCATGTAACTGACAACAGACAAATGGCCTGACATTTGTACCCCTCCTGCCCTTCCAGACCCTCTTTCTCCAGTATTTTTTTTTTTTAAGCATTATAAGTATAATGATCTGATATCCCATATCCCCACTTGGCAAAACTGGTGTATCTTAACTCAATTGATACATTTTGTAGCATTGTTGTCAGTTAAGACACAGGCACTTTCAGCAGTAGTTGTGCTTTGTTTACTATTGACAGCGTAGGATCATTGAATTTTTGCTTTGAATTTATAAAGGTATTGAACTGACTGTAATAAACAGAAGAGCTTAAGAAGTGTGCATCTGTTTATTCAGGCCACTCATATTTTTAAATATCAACTTTATAAAACAGACTTAGTTCCCCTAACTTTGACACTTTCTCCAGTATTTTTTATCAGCATTATAACTATAATAATCTGATATCCCATATCCCCACGCAGTAAAACTGGTGTATCTTAACTCAATCGATAGCTCAGCATGTGTTGTTGTCAGTTAAGACATTATTTGATTACTGTGACCGTCGCTTGTTTTTTAGTTTCCCTTGCAACTTCAGTACCAAGGGACAAATACAACATGTGAGAAAAACAAAGAGGCAGGATATCTTTTTTCAATATTAAATTATTGATTTGCATGTCTTTCCTCTGTCGATATACCTCCGTTTGCTAAACTTTTTACTTTGGGAAATATAATATCGGGCATATCATTGAATGTTCAAGGTTTTCAAACTAGATCAAACTGTTTGGAATGAAAGAGTTTGATGAAGCACGGGCATTCAACAAAATCAAACTCACTAAAAAAATTGGAATCAATCATTCTAGTTTTGAAGTCAATCAAACTTTGAATTCGGTTATCAAACAAAGTGGAACTCACACAAGGAAAATTGGAATAGAACAAAATCAAACTTTCTAATTCCGAACTCTTGATGGCAAGTATGTTAATATAATTATTGATCCAGTGTCAGAGCAGTCAAAGCGATTTTAATTCTCATTTCTTTTATCATTTCCATATTTGGAGTCAATTCAGCATGCAAAGAAAGTCGTGTCCGATAGCCCGGGGCTAGTGGATTTTTTTATCGGGCTAGTGATTTTTGTTCTTAACTTGCCCAACGGGCAAGTGCTGTTTTGGGGGGAGCTTTAAATTACAGAAGGATTGTAATCAATCCTGCTAATGAAAAAGGGTTTTGGGGCTAGTTGAAATGACTTGTGGACTAGTACATACTAGCTACAGCTTGCCGAAATGGCAGGCTGTAAAGCTGACTTTCTTTGCACCCTGCAATTGTAAAATAAATATTCTCTGTGAAAATGTCAATGCATTTGTTTACCTAGGAAAAAATGCTTTAAATCTGCAAGTTGAAATCATCTTGGGAATCATCTCGATTATTATTCTTTCCTCCTTAATTGTCCTGAATCGTATCATAATATTATATTATTCCTTCTGAATCCAGCACTCATCAGATTTCCCTAGCCTGTTGCTTTTCCAAAGTTGACTCAGTTTTCACGTTTGATTTTTTTGTTCAATATAATTTGGTTTATTTTGATTTTGTTCGGGCATCAAACTCTCAAAAAAGCTACAGTGTTTGATATTAGGGCCATTTATACGGGGAAAAATAAGACGCGTCTTAAATAAGACGCGAACTTTCCGTATAAACGGCACATTTCGTCTAAAATAAGACGCGGCTTAGCTAAGACGCGTCTTATAAGATAAGACATGCTCGTATAAATGGTACAGTTCGCATCTTATTTAAGACGCGTCTTATGTAAGACGCGTCTTATTTTTCCTCGTATAAATGGCCCTATTGTTCAATGGCCAAACTGTATCAAACTCTTGTTTGAAAGAGTTTGATGGGAATTTTGTTTAATTTTGTTTTGAGTAATACTTTGCACACCAGAAATACACATGTACTGCAATTATCTGCTGACCACCAAGGTGACTGCTTTACAAGTTGTAAGAACACCATCATTTCAACATTCATTCATTTCAGGTCTTCCCGGACAGTCCTTGTTACTTTCCCTTACCTCCCATGGTATTGACCCTGAGTACATGTCAATGATAATGTGCAACCTGAGTGGGTTAAACTTTCTCCTTTGTGTCCTGAAAAAATAGGCTTTTTGTTACTGGTACCAGGAATTACAGACAGCAAATGGGATTAAAAAACCTGTCAGTGTAATGCTAAGACTGCACATGCAGACTGAGGGTAAAGTGCAGACTAGTTGCAAAATGCAGAATGAGGACTGCAGACTTGGGTTGAAATTCTGATGTTATGAGAAAATATAATTCTCTCTGTTTGGATGGTGAGATAAACATAATGTTTCTTTGTGCTACTGCCCTCTGAAAAAGCTAAGAAGCTCACGGTCAAAGCTAAGTATATTGCACATTCTCTAAGAGAATCTGATGCAGGGTGTTCATAAGGTATCAGATATTGGAGAATTCTTCGTTTACCACGCAGAATTCTCCGGCTAATGTTGGGTAGCCTGTGACTAGTCTTTATTTAGACTTAGAGCCTCTTTCAAAATAATTATTCTCCTGTAACTTTACACCTTTCTCCTGCTACTAGAATAATGTAAGTGAAAACCCTGCTGATGTGGTAATGAGGAAGTTTCGTTGAGCAGCACATAGCTAAAATCTGTGAAACATTTTGCTCTTGAAATAATTTGCAGTACTCCCTTTTGTTTATATTTTTTCATATAACAGATCACCTTGGTATGTGATGTTGGTGCAGAAAGTTCTTCCAAAGTAAGCAGGATCATTGAACTTAATATCAGTCACAAGTTACTGTGCTGTATGGTTAGTCAAGGAAGTCAAGTTTTGCAGACTTAAATCTTGAAATACTACTTCCATGCTAAAGACAAATAAATGTCCAACTACTTAATATCAGTATTTATTACATGGCTGAATCCTCAAACGGGCAAGATGAAGCGAACCCTGCATTCTGATTGGCTGCTTGAGCGGGCAAGATGGGGTTAGGAAATCCTGTGTTGTTCCCACAAGTAAAAGTTCTCTTTTGGGCCATGTAATAAATCGATCAAGCTTGTTCAGTCAAGATAGCTGGATATTGGCCTCACAAAAAAGTGCTTGGCCAATATCCAGCCATCTTGAACAAACATTGGTCAATAACACATAATTATTTGGAACAATGACTAAACTTTGTGAACATCTTTTCCAAAAAGGTATTTTATATTGCTTTTAAAGGGCTATGTTATGCTATATTTTGCTCTTTGAGAGGCTTAAATGTGTCTTGGCATAAACTGAATTTCAGAAATAATGGTCCAGTTTGTTATTTACTGCACTTTTCACAAAGATGCGAACTCCCCCAAGTTGAAAAGCCACCTTCACAATTGAATTTTTTGCTGCCGTCAATTATAATTACAATTACAAACCATGAGCTTTTGAAACCGTTAAGTTCTGTTTGCGAAGACATCGCCTAAGATGATTGACGACAGCGAAAAATGCAAATGCCAGTTGGCTTTTGAACTTTAGAATTCGCATGTTTTTGAAAAGCACAGCAATACTTTATTGAGGCATTGAGATGGTTTCCTGTCACCTGTTGCTATAAATGACAAGGATGGACATGGATTGAAAGTCGAAAAACTTGGGCCAACGTTTTCAATTTTTAATCTCATGACTGCAGAAATGTCACTATAGTTTGTGCTCCCTGCGGACGAAATTGGCTTGATACATGTATCTTCTTCATAACTCCACAGGCCAAGCATTTTGTTTAAAGACGCTAGGTAATGACTTAAGCATAGAAGTGACCTAAAACAGCAGTATCCTTGTGACATAGCCCCTCAGAAACAATTAAATCTGTCAAGGTCTTGAAATAATTGCCTTCATCATTGTGTGCTAATGAAAGAGGCTTACAAGGTTTTTTGTCCAAGAATGCAATGTGAAACTTTTATTTATTTAAGTATCTGTTGATTTCTTTAAGAGGTTTTTAAAAAGGTGTACCTGAAACACAAAAACAGTATTAACAGACTTGTATTACGGGAAAGTGTAGCCGTACTTTTTTTGCTGATGTATTATGGATTTGAATCTTTGCACTGGTCATAGAAAATTGTAAGTAGTTTAGAACACCATGTCAGAAGAGTAAGAATATTTGCTGACACAATATAATATTATCCTAAATGGTTCGAGTCTAGGAGTCATTTCATATAAGTAAATGGTATATATATACAGCTGTAGTCCTCATTGGGACTTTTGTTGACAGGGACTGATGTTTTGGGAATAATCATGAAAATGATGATGATCACCCCGTTTTGTCGAAACGTCAGTCGCTGTCAACAACAGTCCTACTCAGGACTGCAATGTACATTCACCGGGCAAATCATTTCCACTTTCTTGAAATACTATAGACTACAAAACTATCACTAGCCATAAGCTGCACATGAATTTAACGGTTTATCACTATCTGCAATAAATGATATTAATTTGTTAACCGACTTGACAGTTTCTGTATATAAAAAAAACTGTACTACACATGACTCGTGGGTAGTTAATGAGATGCAGTCATAGGCGTACGGGCCGGGGGGGCGAGGGGGACTGCAGCCCCCCCAAATTTTGGGCAACTCAGATTTTTTGGGCAGCTAGAGAAAATTTGGGCAAAGCCAGGTTTTAAAGACGTTTCGTTGTTTTTTTTAATGTTATTTTGAAGAGATAAATATTTTATATTTTATTCTGACAAAAATCCTGACGTCGATCGGCGTAATAATCAAGTTACATTCTCTCGAGACATAGGTTGACTAGCACGTGATGAGTTTCCGGTTAATAGGAAAGGGTATCACACGTTGATTTACATATTTATAGTTTTTTAAAGTGTTTAGTTAAGGTAAAAAAACCACTGCAAAAACCGTGTACGATCAATCCTGCTCAACGTCGGATCCGAAAAGATCGTGATCAGTCAAAATAGATCAAAACGTTACAGTCAAGAAGACTTTTGCAGGGACTGATCAAACAACATGAAATAGAGTTAAGTTGCGATAAGTGGCCAATACCAGTCTTCATCAGGTTTATATCAGGTTTTTTACTGTTGAGCACTGTACTGCAGTGCACTAACTGGAATGGGTTCTCTGCAGTCGTGAATTGGTTAGAATAAACTTCCGCATATCTTAATAGAATCATCTCCCGCTCGTAGAATAGTGTATGGCAGATAGCATCAGCAATAGATCTGAAAATGAAGAAGTGGCTGACTGGTTCTCAGTTCGATAACGGCCAAACAGCAAGATTTTCGTTTTTTACCATATTTCTAACGATGAAAACGTCATTCCAAAATATCCCAATAACACTCTCACAGTTTCCGTTTTAACTTCACGAACATCGAGGCGACTATTTGAGGAAAAAGTTTCCGTGAACGATTTTGTAAGAACAGTTCCCTGTGCCGAGAAATATTACTGCAAGTAACATAGGCAATGGCGTCATTTCGTTGCTATGACAACTCCGATGTCATTACATTCCTGATCATGACAAATTTTCATCTTTATCTAATAAAACTGTGGTGGCAATTTTTCCAAATGTTTGTCTATGGCGACGTAGTTATGCTCAGAATTGGGAGGTATTGACCCTGAAAAACTGTTACAGTATCGCGCCACCTTCATATGCCAATGCGGCCTCTGTTGTTGCATCGTATGGCCCTCGTTTCTTTTCGACTGTACGATTCGGAAAAATTCGGGCAACTTGCGAGAATTTTTTGGGCAAATGGTTTACCACCCCCCATGGCAAAAAATTTCCCGTACGCCTATGGATGCAGTTCATTATCATCTGTAAGTACTGCTCAAAAGTAGAAGGATTTGTATGGGGAAAATCTGCTGGTGGAGACTAGTGGGCCAGAACCGCTATTTTTCCACTACTCTGAAGTTACTGCCACGTAAGTTGTTGGGTAGATTAGTTCCCTTGGACATATAAAAAGAAAGATCATAAGGCCGGCGAATCTTAATGACGCTCAGCGACTGCTCCATCAGAGCTTGCTTAAGTGAGTTCGATAAGGTTTTAGTTTAAGAAGCTAGAGGGAGATATGCGAACACACTGTACCGTAATACCCACCCTTTCAGAATCTTTATTGCCTATTCCTAGCGCAGGCAGAGTACTCCCGATCCTGTGTCATATATTTATTGCAACGCCTACTATTAGAACTGGCTTCTAAAATCCAAGCCCTTTTTCAGAAAATTAGTGGCTTCTTGATAGTCCATCACCGAGGACCCGAAAATTTGGGTTTAATACTCATCTCAGGAGAATAAGCGAAACCTGTCCAACATGAAAGTTTATCTATTAAGCTTTCAAAAAATGTCTTGCCGGACATTCAGAGTGGTAGCTTTCCTGAAGAAATTCGACTTTGAAGAGACGTCACTGGAAGCTACCGAATGACGCCATTTTACCAAATCCGGCTCTCGATAGGAAGGCGGACTCTTACTAACATGAACCAAACCACATGCAAAGCTGTTTGAAAGTTGTCTAATCCTTAGTAAATCGTAAATGTGTGTCTTATACTATCTTCTGATACATTAGAAATTTTTTCTTTGATTTTTATCGAAAAGATTTCAGGTATCAATCCCGTCTCAACTTCGGCTGTCAGTCTAAGCGTCATTGTCAAATTCAAATTCTGCGTTTAGTCGAAACTTTGCAGTGATGAAATGTGAATCCGAAAATAGAGCTCATATAATGATGAAGAATTTGACTAGAAACACGTATGTTTTTGCATTGCGCTAAATTTCTAGTGTGGGTGCTTATTTGTAATGAGTTTAGTAAAGCAATATTCAACAAAACTGAAGTCACGCAACGATCACATTGACTGTGTAAGATTTGCCATTATGAAGCACGTTTTCAAAGTTTTTAAATTCTTCTTTCAAAATTAACTAGAAAAGATGTCACTGCAGAGCATCGTAAGACAAGCTGCAAAAATAGAAATCTTGCAGAATGCGTTAAACTCACGCCACTACTTATAGACCTTATACTGAAGAATATTGAGTTGAGTGTTAAATGAAAATATATCCAGATATGTTATGGATCCGAGTAAAGAAAATAAACGCCCGGCATTAAAGTAAATCATTAATTGTAGATATATTTTTTAATGCAGCAACAGTAATCGTGAACGCTTTACATCATTTGCCAAAGATTATATCCTAATACAAAGTACAACTTAAAAAATCTGATTGCACGATACTAACTACGGTAATGTAAACATCTAATTTGATGTTAATGCACGGAAATTAGGTAGATATATTAATAATGTTGGTACAATACATTTTCGCAGATACGACGAGTCATGATAAAGAAACTTATGCAGATGTTGCTCTTGCCAATACTTGCTTGGTAACCAAACTTGTACTTGCAGCTAAATAGGGTGCGTTCTTTTGAGATGATTCGGATCAGGATTAGTGATCCCAGATCACTCGGATCATGCTAGACCATTCGAACCGATTAATCCACTCTCGACAAGGATTTATCGGTCCACTTGATCTACCATGGTCCCAGTGATCTGGGATCACCGATCCTGATCTGGATTATCCCATAGAAAGTGCAGTCCATTTTGGTGTGCATATGCATGGGTTATCTTTGTGATCAGGGAGAGTCTTATTCTTCCATAAGAACTGAGCTAGGAAATTTGTGTGATCTGTATCGCGAATGTTGTGTGATCTGTAGCAAGAGCGATGGGCGTCTGATGCAATGTAAGGACGCAGAGTCGTGGACGAGGTTCTGTCGTGTTGGGCTGATCAAGCAACACCGTGAAATTCTAGATCTATCAACAGGAGAACAGGATTTCCCTCAATCACCTGTGTAGTACCAAGCTAGAACACAGAAGAAGTTGCGTAGCGTCAAAGCATTTAGAGCAGATGAAGGGCAACAAAAAGCGCTTCGTTGGACCTGAAAGTGATCACTAACATGAGTTCTATTGCTGCTGAGATTTCTGGCATCTGTGCAGAGGATTTGATAGGCAGTAAAGCAAGATATCGTTCTTTCAATAACGCATTTTGCGCATAGTAGTGATGCAACCACCGAGAGCTGGACCGAAACTTCCGGAAACAATTAAGGCACAGAGAAGGTTTACTGACGCTGTGTATTCTTTCAGTGACACCTTAATATCAAACGGCTCAGGGTCTTAGAATTTATAATTAAAGAAATAAGGAACTGTAAATGTACTGGCAGAGACGAGGCAGAGGCGGAGAATGGGCGTGGATGTAACAAACTTCCAATAAAAAACTTGTTGAGAATGGTATCTAAGGGGGAGGGTTACTCTGGTCCTAGGGTTACCCTAGCAAGAGGGTTCAAGGTACTGTGGTTAAAAGCAAAATTTCCCAGGAAGCCAACACGAGTCAAACGAGTCAACCGGCTTAACTGATGTGTTTCGTCATGTGAAGACTAAACTAACATGCCTTGTAACGTCCAAGAACTGGACGAAATCTTGAATTCTCCATTTTAAACACGTTATACGGAAAAAAGGTCAGGTATTATCATCGCATAAAGAAAATACATAATATTGTTCAGATGTTTAAAATCTAGCAAGAAAACTTGGTTAACTCATTCAAATTTTCATGAGTTACTGGTCATGAGTTATCCCTTAGTAGAGCGTTTACAAGGCAGGTACATTTAGGGTAACCCTGTTGCTAGGGCAACCCTATCTGGATGCTTTGTAAACACGTGGCGTAAAAATAATAAGTAGAAATGTGTGAGCGCTAGTTTAACCCTCTTGCTGTTTGGGTTACCCTCCCTCCTTGTAAACAGGCCCTAACAGAATTGGCATTTTGAATTATCAGCGAAATAATATCCTTGTATATCCATCCACCTTGTAGATAACTTCCAGTTTAAACGTCAAAAAAAAAAAAAACGCGGCCAACCAAATGCTTTTGAACTGATGAGACAAATCTGTTTTAAATCTAGCGAAACTTCTCAATAAGAAAATAAAAAACTCGTTCCATTGAACTGCCACGGCCATCCGAGGAGAAGAATCTCTGCTACAAGTGGCTGACTCCCGAAATTACTAGGTACCTTTGAAGGCCTTTTGCAACATTCTTATGCGGAAAGGGACAAGAGCAGGTCTGACCCAGAAATAAACTTTTGCCCGCAGTTTCCAGAGGTTAGACTGATAGACAAGTGCGGCCATGGGATCAGTTATAACCTGTTTAAGGAGGTCGAGACAGAATTTGGGCTGAAAGTAATCAATGAGCAAACTTTAAATCGCGTGCTTATCCCAGACGAATGTAATCAACCCAACAATCCACCCGTGGCACTCGTGGAAGTAGAATGCACATTCAGCGGGGCCGGGTGAATTTGATCCTTTTCCCGAAGCAAGACACGAAGAGGGATGACGAAAGAGAACCTTGGAAACAGGGGAGAATCACCTGGACACCCCCCGGCTTAAACGGAGGCGTTAGCGTTTTTATTCAACAAAAGCGCGGGTAAACGGGGGAGTAACTATGACTCCCTAGTAAGATCAACCAGCCTACGAGAGTGGGCCCAATTATGCTACGAGCCTAAGAGTATTGGCTTTGAGGCCCTGGCGTTGAATTGGAGAGGGCCGGCTTCTGGCAGCTAGATCAGCTGCGGCTATACGGGCACCAGGACTGAGCACCTCGTTCTTAAGTCTTATATGATCTGTAACTCTTGAGTGGGGGATGTGGATAGTCAATAAATTCCGGCGCTCGACCTTCACCATTAGGACCAGATGATGGTACCGAGCTACCCGATGTCACCTCTTGGAACGGTCGCTGGCTAAGTGAAAGCACCATATTTACATCAAAAGAGCGACTATCCTCGATCCTGGAGGGAAAAGCAAGAATGGATAGCGAGACGGGACGTTGTAGTTGTCGCTTGAGAATAGCTTGCTCCATCGCGTCAAGGTAGAAAAGCAACATGACTGAGACTCTCTAGGAGTCGATGATGGAATGGCCAAATGCCTCGTCACCTAATTAGTGACCAGGTGTAATAAAAAAGGACATTCCCGAGTACTGTGGGGATAGGCGCATTGGTTCTGGAATTCTTTCACAAGTGCAGCATCCCGAAATGCGTTACCATGTTTGGTTCTAGCTGCAGCCAAATTTCACCGCTGATGTAAAATAATGTTTACTCAGTTATTACCCATATATTATGCAATATTATTATAAACTATAAATCAATGAATTAACCTTTTTCTAATCATGCGTGCAAGCCAGATTTTAGTTACAGCACCTAAATGAAAATGATAGTTGCTTAGATCTTACAAGTTGTGTCGCTAAAATATTAAAATTTTAAAACACTAAGTCAAGTTCTGAAGACTAAACTCAGGACGGAGTGTATATATTGAGGAGTTAAGGGCAAGGGAAATCATAAAGAATATTTAATACGGATAAACAAATATAATTTCTGATGTAATTTGTAATAACCTCTACAAATAACACTTTAAATGTAACTCTCCACAGAGCTTTCGTTACAGCTAAATTTTGAGTCTATTTCTGTCCAAAATCCACCAAAAACCTTCCAAATTACATTTAATATTACAATTCACTCTAAACAAATCAATTTTTCGCTTACGGCGACCGGGAAGGTTGGGTTCCTAGATCCCCCCTCCTCCTCCCCGCTATAACTTCAAAACCGCTCATGAAACGGCCATCAGCAAATCACAAAGAGAAATTTACTCATCATTTGCAACATTTGACGCATGCACCTCCAGCGATACTTTCAATCCCGAATCTCCCCGGGATTTTGCTTTAAAATCCCGAATCTCGAGATTCAAATAAGGGAAATACCGGATCCCGAAAAACCTATTGAAGACCCTCTACCATTTGGTCATTTTAAATTCAAATCAGCCGCAAAAAGAGTCTGGATTACACTAACAGTTATAACAAATTTGATAAAATATTGCTATAAGTTTAATGCTATAATTTAATAGGCAAAAATACGAATAAATCTTTTTATAGGAAAAAAAACATGGCTTTCTAAGCCCGATTGCCATGGAAACGTCAATGTTGACGTACTCCTGACTATTACTTTAAAATGTTCCCAGATTATTTCTAGGAAAAGTCGCTGAGGTTGGTGATCATAGCTGATACCGGCGCCAGTTGAAGTTATTCAAATTTTTAGCGATGGCGGGGGGAGTCGGGGTTTCGGTCCAAAAGGCCCCCCGTCGGTCTGAATAGGGTCATATAGTAATAATAGTAATAATAATAATAGTAATAATAATAATAATAATAATAATAATAATAATAATAAGTCTGGTTTATTGATAAAATCGTCGCGCTTAGAAATAAGCGAATTGCGAAATTATTTTACAAAGATATAGATATTAATAAAAAAAAATTAATTTGAACTAATTACATCGTGTTCAAAATGGACTGGGCCTTACAATTATGAGAAGATATAATACAATAAATTAGATATAAAAAAAAAACTAGAAACTAGAAATATATATCAAGTTATACATTAAATTTTCCGTAAGTTCCTAAATTACATGCCATGAGCATAAAGGCACATCGCCGGAAAAAAGCTTCGTTTAAAGCCTTCAGTTTTGCAACTTATAATTGATGGTGTGTCTTTGTTGCGAAGGGACAAATATGACAAATATGGCGTAAAATCTAGCTTTTGTGCTTGACAAGCTTACTGTGACTGGCAACACGCTTATCTCACGTGTATAACTTAATCTAAGAAATAAGAAATAGTTTATTACTGGGCTCTCTTGTACCAAAAAAAAAGGAATTAATGACTAAAATTACTTTGTACTTCTGATTTGTACTACAATAAAAATTAATCATACTAGTTAAAATATCGAAATGTAAAATAGTGATCTGCCCTCTTTGTCCTACAGGTAATAGTTTCATTAAACAAATAGAATTTGTCTGAGTTCTTCCTTAGATTGTATTCGGGCTGATTAATGAGTGGCCTTGGCAATAAGAAGTGTAAAGGATGGTCTTTAGACTTCATCTTATCCATGTAAGACTTAACACAAAAGTCATGGATCTCTCAAGTTCTTTTCTTTAGATTTGGTAATTGCAAGGCCACCGTATAGGACTCAGCCTCAGGATAATTTTTCCTCAAAGCCCTTCTTTGGACTCGCTTGATTACATCGAATAAATAGTCTGGAATCAGCCTGCCATCAGCGTATTCTATTACAGGTCTTACTGTACTTAGATAAACTTTAAGAATGTTATCTTGGGCCACACCAGCCCTACATAATATCCTAACAGAGTATAACTTCTTACTGGCTTTCTTGACGATCAGATCTGCATGGTTATTCCACTTAAGTTAATTGTTCATTATTACTTCTAAGATCTTGTAATTTCAACCCGCTCTATAATATTGTTACCTATTACAATAGGGTTAGGCTAGGAGTTAGAATTGTGAAGGAAATTAATAAACATCTCTTTACACTTAGCTGGCTTAATAAAATCAACCAAAAAGAACTTTATGAACGTGTCAAAGCAGCTAGCCGAGGGTAATATCCCTCTACTAATTATGGACACTCAACAACATAATTAAGAAAACCTATTATTAACTAATATCTGATCAAAAGCCTACTAACTATTCGTTGTTACTTAAGGCCTTAAGGGACTTGTATTTTCCTTAAGGCCTTAAGGGACTGGCTCACGATAATGCGCATGCGCGCCTTTCGTCTCTTCAGAATAAATTTGTTGGGTCAACACTAAATTCGAAATCGCCATTACCGGTACAATCAGTGAAAACCCTTCGTTTTATTCGGACATTCGTCGCTTTGGCCGGTCTAGTTATACTTCGGTAGTGGTGGTTAACCTGTGGTTGTGTCGTTTGACTGGTTACGTTTTAAGAAGACGCAAAAAATAATGTTTTGATCATGGAGGTTCAGAAGAGCATCGTGGCCGTCCGGCAACAGGACGTTCTCAAGAGTCTCTGGAGATAGAGAAGCTTAGCCTATCGATCTGGTATGGTTCTAGGAGTAGTGTGTGGCATACGAAAAGAATACACGACACTTGGAAAGTGGTTAAAGGCATGAGTTCGTTCAACTTTGATTTGATTTTTGACTCCGACCTTTAGTTAAAACGCAACAGGCCGCGCGATCTTCACCGATCTGGTACACTTGAAATGTTCCTTGTATCTTTGCTTTACGATCGTATATGTTTAAGAACTGATGTTTTTAAAATAAATTATTGCCTGAATATTCTGTTTATAATCTAGTTTCTTTATGTGTGCTACTCGATAACATTTGTTTTGCGGAACACTGACCCGATGCAACGCGAATGAATTTGTTCATTTGCTGATAAGCAATTGAAATTTATGCTCAATTAAGGATAATCTTTATACTCATACGTTGTGTGTTTTTGTCACCGGTCAGGAGCTATTTGTAGGTATTTCTGGGTTTATATAAGGCGAACTGAGAGAACAGTAATAAGATGTTTGTTTACAAATTTTGTTTGCCGATCGGTGACTGTTTTGTTAGCGTGGGTACGAACTCGTAAAAATACACGTTCGTAAATGTTTGTTTCAAAGCAGGACAGGGTTGTAAATCTTATTCTTATCGGCAGCAACATATATCTGAGGCGTAGCAAAGAATAAACTTGAATTATGGGGATAAATAAGATCAAACCAAATGCCCGGAAATACTCTCGCGTCGCGAACAATTAATTTGAATTTTGTAAATTTACTTGCGTGCATCTAACTCGCTTCCGATTGGTTGAAAAACAATCAGCTACTGTCAGAACTCACACATGCGCATTATCGTGAACCAGTCCCTTTAAAAACTAACTAAAAAAGATAGCCAGTCTGGAAAATTTCATTCTGTTATGAGTTTAAAAGAATGCAGTTCGTGCAATTATTATCTTCCATCGCACTTTAAATCACATTTCCGAACAGAATGTTTAAAACTCGTCGGAGGTCGGTAGGGTCCTAATTTCGTCCGGTAGTCTATTCCTCAACTTAGGTCTCAAATAAGTGAGCGAGTGTTTGTCATATTTCTTGGTCTTAAATCTGGGGATGGCGAACACTGCTACTCTCAAGTTGTAAGGTGTACAATGCATATCAAATAGCTCGGATATTTTCATGGGACATAGTTTGTGTTTAACCTTATACATGAGGATAGCAATATCCTTCAATCTTCTATTCTGTAACGTTATTAGATCACCCTTGTCCAATGGAGCTTTGTAGCTTGATTGCTTATCCAGAAAACGTGCGCGTAATGCTCTTTCTTGCATGCTTTCGAGTTTTCTTTTGTTACAAGCAGTGCAGAGGTGCCAGGTCAGATGGCAATAACTTAAGTAGGGCAATATAGCTGATTTATACAAAGTTAATTTAGCATTGGTAGGAATGAGTTTTTTAAGCCTCATCATTACTCCGACCCTTTGACTCGCCCCCTTACATATTTCATTAAAATATGAATACTGAAATTCAACTGGTCGTCTATGGTGACACCTAACAACTTAAGGTCGATAAAAAATTTTCAGGGGATAAAAATATGTCTACATCTACCGTTTAAATGTTAAAATACGTTCAACAATGTTATGTTTAAGTGGTTTTGAACTATATTCTCGTTGGGTGCCCCTGATACTAGTACATTCTATATTCCTGCATGCACAACGAGAAGGACGAGTAGTAATTTTGAGACCACACCTTCTTCATAGATTATCTTTCGACACTACGCAGTTTATAACGACTTCACTGACCTCACTATTTGCTGGAATATCTGACTATTCACTTAGTTGACCTTCTGGATCGCTCGCCATTGTTTCGCGAGTGGCACGAAAGTGACGATGAGGTTGGTAAGGAGGTTAACCAAGCCAACTATTTCCACAAGGTCGACCATGAGGTCATAAATAATGCAACATGTTTACGTATCATTGGATAAAAAAGTTAATGTCGTTAATCATATCAAGTATTAACTGAAATTACAAGCCAAACGATTTGTCTGGACTATTTGCAAAATACGATCCCCGACTGTGCAACTTGGAAGACACGCAGGTCACGCAGGCTAGCCAGGGAGACCTTTTAGGATTTGTATCCTCTTGTCATGAAAAAGAAGCAGATCACCGCGAAACAAGGATATTTCACCGACTACCGCGACATGAAATTTAAACTTACCGCACACCGCTTGGGCTCTGAAAACCGCAATACCGTACTTTGAAATAGAAATTACCGCAACACCGCACCAAAAGTAACCCAATACCGCAATACCGCAAACCCTTACGCCCCCTCCTTAAGACTGCCTGAAGATTCGACGGTGTTTCCTTGAAAGTGTAATGGAATATCACTTACTGTACTGTTACATAGTGTGATATTTTAACTGAGGTTTCCTTTTTGAAAATTGCTTGCATACCAACCAGGTGTGTTATTATTGGCATTTCTTATTAGATTGTTGTTAGCCGTTTCTAGGTCCCCCGCTATTTCATACATTGGATGGGCGTCCGCGTATATATATAAAGAGATGAATCAATTACATATGCAAATCGTCTTGGGAGATGTTACATCTGATAATGGGCCTAGGGCCGATCTCTGAGGACAGCCTCTCTTAGTCCGCTTCCACTCGCTTCTCTAGTAATAACTCCCAGTTTCACTCGATTTAGTCGATCACACAGATAGGATCTTATAAGGTCAAGTATTCCTCTTGAAATCGATACGTTCTTAATTTGCTGATAGTAAAGAGTAAGCTAAGTTTCATGTTATGAGATAACGCGAAATTAAATTATCCGTAAGGTTAACAAAGAAGTCAATTTGAAAATAAACTATAGCAACCGCTCTCTACTTGGCTTTTGATGCTCCCAACCCATAACTCTTTTGCTAAAAGCAAAGAACTAGACCAGAATGTTTGTGAGGAAAAGGGGTAAGAGATGAAGTAATCCAAATATGGAGAGCAGGTCACTTTTTCTCTACACATTGGTGTAATAATCCAAGTAATCCCCGGGTAGTGAGAGGTGATAATCCTCTCCAGGGGTGATAATTCCCCAGGGTAGTGAGAGGTGATAATCCTTTCCAGGGGTGATAATTCCCCCAGGCCGTAGTGAGAGGTGATAATGGCTCAGTCAATTCCAAACGTGCCCATCCCCCGCGCATCTATCGGGCATTTGTCATTTTTCTTTGGTAAAGCTGCTGAAATCTTTGCCCCCCCCACCCCCTTCTTGAGGCTGGGCGGTTCATACAAAAACCCCACGGCGGGGCTTTAAAAAAGCGTGCAACTGCCACACCCAGGGAGAACAACAAAATTGCATTTTCCAGTACATAAGCTGCAAATGCCATGTTTATAAGAAAAATCTGTGATAATCTGATCAAAATGCGTGAAGCATCCTTCGCCAAATCACTCCTAGCCGCTATAGTTAAAATTAGTCCCGACGTAACGACTCGAACCAAATCGAACGTTTTATTAATCGAATCGCCTTAACGTATGACTAAATTCAGTAATCGAACACAATCGAACTCTCACGAAAAAATTAGTAATCGAGCTTATTCGAACTTTGCTTAGGATTGAAGGTCGAAGTTGGCATGCATTCGAATAAAAATGGGACGTTATACAGGAAAATTGCGCGTGTTTTGCTGAACCTAGTTTCCTTTTTTGTTGGGTGTCTTACGACCGAGTATATTCCGGAAGTGTTGTAGCGGATCAATGAAGTGTATTCTTTGGAGCGAATAAATATACAAGAACATCCAGGAAGAACAAGACTATATTGTCATATTACAAATTTATCTTTTAATAAACCTCCTCAATCACAGATAGTGAATATTATATTTCGTGAAAGAGTTTTTAACCGTACGGCGTCCGTTGTACAGCTGTAGGTAACGTGACAATCAATCGCACCGGCACGTTCAGACTTCTTCACGTTTGTTTCTGCCACGTGGATCAGGGAAAGCATCTCCTGTCACAGCGCTACACAAAAACAAAGCGAATTCAATAAATCACGAACATTTATTTCTCATGCAAGATATCGATATAGCCCACCGCGTTCCTGCTCGTAAAGCTTCAAGTCGACCGAACCTCATAATTTGCAAGTTTGTTAGGAGACAAGTCAAAGAAAGAGCGATGGCAGCACGGAAAGAGGTTTCCAAAGTCACCCCGAGTTAGTTGGGTTACGGCGTTGAAGTGTCATTGTCACGGCTTGGTATTTACGATCACTTATCTCCGCTTAACCAAGCACTGTTAACCGAGGCAAAAAAGGTTCAACAAGCCAAGGGCTTTAAATTCTGCTGGGCAAAGCAAGGTTCAATATTCCTTAGGATGACAGATACCTCGCGCATTCATAAACTGAACACTTAAATTCAAGATCTTCAGTCTTTACAAACTGGTGAGGGATAGACTAGAACAACCTAAACAGCTAAGTATCCTAGCTCTTACAATAGTTTTTTGTTCCTATGTTATTTATATTTTTGCCTTGATTTTGGTATGACAAAAACAAAAAGAAATAAGCAACATGAAAAGGTCCTGAGAGACCTTCTGAAAGAACTGCCTTACTTTAATTGCAAAGGAAACTTAGCGGACTTTCATGGTCGTTTTAATAACTTACTGCAAAGCAAAATACGTTCGAAAAGATATCTTGATAAGTTAACTAGCTTATATGAATTAGATTTATTTAAGTTAAATACCTTATGTAACAGTGACGTAAATACAATTGACAATTTATATAATCAGCGCATTCACAGCCGCTATTTTTCGCCACACAGCTTCAAGGATCAAAACAAATATGTGATTGACAATGATTACGACTCCTTTTCTATATTTCATACTAATCTGATTTAAAGTCTCAGTAAAAACTTTGAAAACCTTCAAAGTTCTATTTTAGACGAACTGGATTTTAACTTCAATATCATAGGAATAACAAAAACTAAAATTAATGATTCTAACTCGGAAAGCGCCGAATTCTCCTTGCCTGGTTGTGAATTTGAATTTGTCCCAACGCCTCTTGCTTTCGGTGGCGTTGGTATGTTTATTGATGAGACACTTCATTACACCATCTTAGAAAAAACCTCTAATAAACCCTTCCAAGCCCTTTGGATCGAATTAAGTTTTGCATCCAAAAAGAATATAATTTGTGGCAATATCTACAGACTACATAATTCTCCCGAACGTTTCTTAGAGTATTTTGAACAAACTCTAGAAAAATTTATCTCTACTAGGAAAAATGTTTTCGTCATGGGTGACTTCAATCCTTGTCTTTTAAAAAGTGAGGTATCGGAATTTAGTCACAACTTTCTATTATCTCTTCAGAGCTGTTATGTCATTCCTACCATTGAAAAACCTTCGCGAGTTCGCGGCAACTCTGCTTCTCTAATTGATAACATAATTGTAAATAATCCTGATTGTGTATCATTAAGTGGCAACATAATTTCTGATGTAAGTGACCATTTCTCGCAGTATATTCAGATCAGCAAGAGATAGAATTAAACCCGTTAAGAGAAAAATGCGCGACTTCACAAATTTCGATAGGGATTCTTTTACGCAGGATCTTAATCAAATTGATTGGCAGTCGATTATAGCAAATGGTAATAATGACATTGATTATATATTCTCCTCTTTTTATAGTAAATATAATAAAATAATTAACAAGCATGTGCTAATTAAACAGATTTCCCGACGCCAATTGAAGCGTTTTTCAAAACCATGGATAACACAAGGGATAAGAGCTTCAATTAAGACTAAAAATAAACTTTTTGCTTCTGGTGATCAAACTAAATATAAGTTTTATCGAAATAAAATTAATCATCTTATTCGAATTAGTAAAAGAGTTTACTTCCATGACTATTTTGAAAAAAATTTACAGAATATGAAAAAGACCTGGGAAGCGTTAAATAATCTATTGAATCGTAAAACTAAAAAATCCCGACATGTATAAATGCGATAAAAGACTTCAATAATGGGAATAAGATTAATCGCAATCCACAAAGAATTGCTAATATACTAAATGAGCATTTTGCGTCTGTTGGAGAAAAACTAGCGAGTAAGATACCTGCTTCTGGTGATCATGGCGACTTTCTCAAAAAAACCAAATCTCCAGCAAGTTCTTTCATGTCCGTTGCTTTTCTTCTTATATATTAACGATGTTCATACTGGCTCTGATACTTTTAATTTCTACCTCTTTGCTGATGATACTAACATACTGTATGCCAACAAGAACCTAAGGTCACTTGAGGCAACAGTAAATTCTGAGCTTAAAAAGTTGTATCTTTGGCTGGCCTCAAATAAATTAACCCTTAATACCAAAGACCAATTTTGTTATTTTTCATCCTTACCAGAAAGTCTGTTGACTACCTTCCCCAACTTAAGATCTTCGATACTGATACCAATCAGTACGTTAGTTTAGAAATGAAAAATTATGTTAAATATTTAGGCATTGTGACTGACAAAAATCTTTCGTGGAAAATACACATTGACAATGTAGCTACTAAATTAAGTAAAACGGTTGGTTTAATCGCTAAATTGAGGCACTTTGTTCCTCAACATACCTTGCTAAATATTTACCGTGCGTTAATCTTGCCTTATTTATCTTACGGTTTGATAGTTTGGGGGCAGGCGTCAAAAACACATTTAACATAAATCTTATTGATTCAGAGAAAAGTTATCCGTTTCATATTTTTTGCCAACAGGAAAGTTCATGCCATTCCTCTTTTTATTGATGCAAATATCCTGCCAATTAGCTTTCTCTATTTTAAGTCCGTATCTTACCTAATGCGTGATATTCATACTAATTCTGCACCCTCAAAAATCGTTAACTTGTTCTCGCAGACATCATCTATTCATGAATATAACACAAGATCATCCTTTAAAAATAATACGTACATCAAAAAATTTAATCTTGAAAAACTAAGACAAGCCGTCCCAATTTTTGGCGCTAAAGTATGGAATAGATACCAGGTAGAATGAGAGATATGTCAGTGTTCAAACGAAAATTAATCAGTGTGCTCTTCGAAATATTAAAAGACAAAGATGATTACCTTGATGCAACCATGATAACACAAGAAATAAAATCGCGAAATCCTAAACCTTAGCCTCTTTCACAGGTTGCATTAAACAGATTTGTCTTTCTTGCTTTTGAATTCATTACACATATTTCTTCTTTTCTTTTTCTTTGCTTTTTACTTATTATAATATAATATCTGATTTGTAATAGAATTAATTTGGCACGCCTCGACTAGCGTTTTCTTGCTAACTGCATGCCAAACAAGTGTACTTGTAATGTTACGATAATAAATGTCTTGTCTCTTGTCTCATGATCTTAGCTCATTAGGGTTTTCCGATTTAGCGGAAGTTCGAGCCATTTTTCCGAGATGTGAAATTGATCCCATTATACAGTATGTGGTCCTTGGTCCGCGTGTAAAAGTCATTAACTTGAATGTCTTACCCGAATCTTCATGTAACGAACTGAAATACTCCCTGAAGATAGCTTTTATGTTCCTGTCGATAATCCTGAAGTTCCAAGTTCCAGATGTAACTCTTTTGCTTGGAATTCGCAAAAAGGCGACCGTTTTCGATGGTCCTTGGTCCGCGAATCTGGTCCTTGGTCCGCGTCTCAGGTAAGCAGCACGATAAAAAACGTAAAAATGTTATAGTTTCCACACGGAAACGTGATTTTCACAGTATTTCTTGTATTTTTTCTTTTCTTGATGCAATTAAGCTAAAGTTTTTTTGGGAAGATGTTGTGAGCATAAAATAATCTGCTTTTCTTTCAAAGACTTCAGACAACAGTCTCCTCGAGTCTCCCACACGAGCGTCGACGAGCGGTTTTTAGCGCGGTCGAAAATAATTACCAAAAACTCTGTATGTACTCGAGGTATTAAAAAAGAGAACTTGTAGACATGTATAGGGACGACTCTCAAAACATTCTTCGAAAACAAAGGCCGTCGCGTTTTACTTTGGAAAGTTTTATTCAACCAAGGTCACAGGACGCGGACCAAGGACCGCTAAGCGAAATTTGGTGATATTTTTCAAGAGTCGCTACAACAAAAAATTCAGCGTCTACAGCAATATGCTTCCAACAGCAGAAATAAGTTGATCTGAAAACCGGTTGTGCAAAAAGGCAAGTCTTCCCGTTGCGTTTTAGTTATTCACAGGCTAACATGAAACATGACCACGTAATTTACGGTGCCGCCTAAATCCATACTTCAAGAAAGACAAATTAACCTACCTGTCAACAAACTTTAATTTCGCGTCTTCACCCGCAGCAAGAAGGCTGAAACTTCGTCATAAGAAAGAATTCTTACCAGTAAATCACGATATCTTTCATTATTCAACGTCTTTTTTTCTTGACGATATATTTTATCGTTTTCGGAAAAGACGCGGACCAAGGGCATCGGGGACTTGCGCGGACCAAGGACCACATACTGTACTGTAAAAGGTCATCTCGATTTTTTTCGCTATAAGTAAATCTTTGCATGATGTCATTGTTTATGCAAAATATCTGGCTCGTAAAAGGATAAATGAGCACAAACATGCCTGGTAATTTTTTTCTAAAACAAGAGGATTCATTTGCAGTATTTGCGCCTAGCAGTCGCATTCGTCCGATACGCGTATGCCGCAAATAAATTCACACTCGGTGCTAACGGTTTTTAAAAGTCGTTTAAAAACGATGAAGTATATACTCTAACAAGGAAAAAAGGAAACAATTCTGCTTTCGTTTGCTGGATGATATCCTGGACAGGGAGGGAATCTCTCACGATATCTAATTTTTTTTCATTAACCTGCGATCAGGCGGTCCTTAGATTTTCCCATTTTTTTTGGGAGGCCTGATCTCAGGTTATTTCTATATTTGCTGCGTCAAACGTAAATAAAAATCGTTTTCATTGTCTCATCGAGTGCCATATAAATACGATAATTTATAAAAAGAAAAGGAACAACATTGTATATCTCCTCTCCTACAAATTGGGAAAGACGGTGGAAAAGTCTCCAGGCATCGCATCTCGCAATTTTGTCTACTTGTGGGTATCTATTCGACTCTGTGCATTATGTGGGTGAGGGTGAGGGTTGAAAACTATGGCAAAAGCTCAATAAATTTATACAAACGGCAGAATGTGCAATCATAGTTATTGGTGCAACCCAACTAACTAAGCGAATGCATATATTTTTAGACACTGGCGCGAAATTCCATGGATTGCAGAAGAAAGCCTCATATATAACAACTTATTGAGTAACAAAAGAATAACAAAAGCAGCGCATAAGTTACATGCATATTCTTTGGAAAAACACACATTTAAGCTAGTTCAAAATGAAGGTTTAAACAAATTATGCTGAGTGCCTGCTTAGTTTTGATGGTAGAAAGATTAGGGTGAAAACCTTCTTCCACGCCCCGTATAAAAACCAGCCTTAGAAACATTATCACCTTCCATACTTCAGCACCTTTGTTTCTGAGAGTGCAAAACCCGAATTTCACGGTGTATTGTGATTGTTTACTTGCACTATTTACGTGCCGTGATTTGTTGGGGGCTGAAGAGGAATATATTGTTTTCTCGTCTTCTTCAGTCTGAGAATCTAAAAAGTTGGCCATGGAAATTACTTCCTTGAATCCTGATTTTCTTGGTGATTCGAATTATATGTAACTTTGCAAGAATAATATAAAGTTGAGAGCTGCAGTTGGCCTCGTAGAGTGAAGTTATAAACAACCCAGCAATTTACTTACAGTAGTCGGCGTTAAACGAATCAGTCACGTATGGAAAGGCTAGTTCCACTTCCGCAGATCTTCCGCTAAATCGGAAAACTCTATTTGGTTGCTTTGTTGCTTTGTTCTTGAATACTTACATATGGGTACTTACCAGTCTTTTATTCTGTTAGTAATCGGCCTAAAGTCGTCCACTTATTCCTTCTGAAGATGTGCTAATTTTCCCCTTTTTGTTTGAACATCCTCAATCCTTGTCTATTTTAAGTGATGGTTTAAAACGTTCGATTAAGTCCGATTGGTTCAATTGAATTCGGAAATCAAACTTAATAGAATTTTCTCGCAAATATTCAATTTCAGAATGATTTCGATTACTGAACTTAATCGAATCCAGTCGCTCGATTAAGTTGAATCGAGTGTGGTAAAGTTCGATTACCGAACAGGAGTGGTTACGTCGGAAATTACAGGATGTCCCAAAGGTTCATTCCTCTGCTTGACAAGTATGTAAAGCTGTACGATTGGTCTGGATGAACAAATCGTTTAAATGTAAATAAAAGTTGTGTCTTTTTCAATGTTATTTAATTAATATTTCATACCTGTCGTACCATCTTTTGACTTGAATACCTTTGGTACTCTCGCGCGCGAGTATATTTTCCCGCCACATAGTTTTTGTATTTTGTAGCCCAAATTGCTCGAATTCCTTCGTTGTTTTTAAAGACAAACCCTTTTAACGCAAAAACGCTCAGCTATGCTTATCTCTGAGTTGACGAAATCGCTGAAAAGCTGGAAAAATCCGAATGTTGGACGTTAAGATGGTCATCGAGAAATGAAAGTTTTGAAGACCTAGAAACGAAGGGGAAGACCAAAAGTGGCATGAATAAAGCAGTTAAAATAGTCTTAAAGGGCTAGATACAAAAGAGGAAACAAGACGAGGTAGTCCGGAACGGGTTCATGAAAAACGATGGTTGAAGGCCCCTGAGATGGCTGAAACAAGTTCTGCTCAGTCAGCCAAGCAACGCTCAGCTTGTGTCGAATTTGCATGTAAAGAAGTACAAAAGCCTCAAGGCGGAAAGGATTTTTTTTTTTTGAATGAATGCCCAAAATATTTTTTTTCAGCTGCCTAACCTGAAAAAAGATATTGTTAGGGATCGAAGTGGCTACTGTGTACCAGGTGAAAACAAAAAAACGGCTATGGATCATCTGGGGTCTTCAAGCTACATGACTTATCTCACTCCATGCCGTAACGTCTTTAAAGAATGTGATAAACAAACAATCAAATGGGGCATACCGGTAACTAACATTCTGAACACATGTACTCGATAGAGCAATAAATATCTCTTTGAAACTTCATGTAGAAATAATAAAAGTTTTGATCAAAATTATAGCGCATGAAATTGGAGGAACGAACTTTTGGGACACTCTGACATGTAGAAAAAGATTACATAAATCTGATTATAATACCAGTGACGGGACTATAAACTAGAATTTTGATAAAACCTTTTTATTTTTAAAGGTATTTAAATGGTGAATGATAAAGAAACAACCGACGAGCTTAACATGAGTATTTTCGTATCACGATGCAGCCATTCCATTAACGTATTAATCGTCGCATTGATCACACAAACACGAACTTGTATTTTGCAGTTTTCAAGTAGCTCGCTTTCAATTATCTAGCTCCGTTACGATGACGGGCAGCAGTTTTTAGAATGATACAAAAATACTGTTGGGTAGGATGGTAATGGAGCGCAACTCCACACGTATCCTTTTTTGTTATACAGTGTCAGGTCCCCCCTCTACATTGCATACATACTGAGATATAATCACTGAAAAGCTATGGCGAAAAATCTTCATACGCAAATGAGTTCTAACCAACCAGAGGAGCTAGAAAAAAAATGATACGTCGAATCACAATCGCGAACGATGTTTTTTCAAGTGTGAGAAAAAATGATACGTCCAATCAAAAGCCACAGAGGTGTGTGAGTTTCGCGCCAAAATTCAACGAGAGAAGACAATAAAATATAGTTTTTCTCGTAGAAAAGTGAAAAACATCTTGGAAATTGGATTGGAATAGTTTTGTATATTTCACTATCGATAAGGAAAATTGAGGGCCGCTGGCAAATTAACAACGAAAGGGAAAAAACAGATCGGAGCTGAGTTTATATGCTTCTGTTTATATTCTAAGCAGTCATTTTTCCTAAAATCTCATTTTTAATTGGTCATTCAGAAAAAAAGTTAATATTACTTTAATTCCTGGACTACTTCTCATCCTTACCCTCATTATAATTTTGCCAAGCGTTTCTTAATACTATTAAATACACTTCGTTTTCTTTGTAATTTCGGGGTGTGTAGCGGCATATTTTGGAAAGATTTGAATTAAAAGGCTGGCAAAATAATGAACGTCTCAATATGTATATAATAACACAATACCACATGGAAAGTACTTTGTATGGTATTTACGCACTCCTTGTTTTTGTATCAGTAATCCAACGAGTCAGCGCAGCAAACGAGTGAAATTGAGAAACACCTTTTCAATCTTAAGCAAGAAAAAATATATATCTTTTTAAAAAAGTAAGAAAGCCAGCGAGGAGAATTAAACAGCCATAAGGGAAGGTGGGAGGGGATTGTGTTCCACAACGAGAAGTACATGAACTGCTGTTTTGTTGTATACTACGGGCAGTCTCTCTTTTTTCGTAGTCCGTCGAGCGAGAACGCACGAGACAGGAAAATGACCACGCGCGTGACTGAAGGCGCGAGACAGAAGAGGCACGCAGTGTTTCTTTTTCTTGCCGCCCTTTTTCTCGCGCCCAAGTGGATGATTGTTGAAGGTTACATAATTAGTAATGTCTATATCAATATAGTAGTACTGGCTTTGTAAAATAAAACGAGATCCTTAATTTCTGTATCGTAAGCAAGAAGCAGCATATCCAAGGCAAGTAGTCTCTCCCCCATATGACATCTGTCTTGTCTTCAAGCTTAAAATCCATCTGGTGGCATGATTCTTACTTGCTCAACCTCAAGTTTTAGTGGCTTCTGAGCAAGAGACTAGATTTCTGTGAGGTTTCATAATCGCTTGATTATTAGAGGCACTTTCTTACTGCCACTTTAGTTAACATGGGACCTGATCTCTTAAGCAAACGTAGCAGTTTGTTTGCTTTTGCTGTAATCAGGTGTAAATGTGTGTCCCAGGTAAGCTTGTCCGAAATAACTAAACCCAGACCCTTCTCCTCATACGCACACAGTAACTTTTCAATAAAGAGAACAAGTAGAACTGGCCCAAGTAGGCTGCCCTGAGGAACTTCCGATGTAACTTGGGGTCGATTACTGAACAACACTTTCCAAATCCTCCTCTTAGGTAATCTGTAAACCAAAGAAGCGTGCCGCCTTCCGCACCATATCGTTTGAGCTTTTGAAGCAGAACTTAGTGATCAATGAAATTGAAAGCCTTAGCCAAGTCCAAGTAGATAATATCTGTTTGAATATTTTTCCCAGGTTTTGACCAATGGCATTAAGATACATAGCAGTTGTGTAGTGCAGAAGCCGATTTCGCAAAAAAAAAAGTTATGCTTGAGAGACTAGTGAATTGTTTAACATGATTGTTAAGTGTAAGACAGACACAACTTTCTAAGTCTTTGCTAATAATACATAACAAGGAAATAGGCCTATTATTTTCAGTCTGTTCCATAGAGTCTTTTATATGCACTGGTGTGACATTGTTTTTTTTTTCATTCAGAGGTGATGCGAGCAGTTCGGAAGGAGAGATAAAACCCCCGCAAAAGCTAGGTGCAATTTGCTTACCGCATTCTTGTAGGATGCACGGAGGAATGTTTTAGTCAAGTGATATATCGCGCATTTGCATAACTGGTTTATGCTGTTGCGAAAGAACAGAAATAGCTAAAGTAAAGACTGATGAAAATAAAAAAATAAGAATTACTTGAACATGCGCTTTTTCAACTGGTGTCGTAGCCTCGATGCCATTGTAGGTTATCGCCGAATTTGTTTTGGCTCAGAGGTACAGGAAAGCTTTATGATAACTCCAAAAATGTTTTGGATTCTGAAAAAAATACACCTTCATTTTTCTTGATCAATTACAGGCGATGTTTAATTCCAACAAGGTACTTAACTACTCAAGTGACTACCGTTTTGCAATATTCATCCGAATTGCAGTCCAAATTAACACGAATTAAAGCTTTTCTCTCGGTTCAGTTTGTTCGGGAACTTGGGAAGACGGGCAATAATGAAACCAAAAAACAACGCCAAAAACAAAACAACAACAACAGAAGGGCAAAGAAACAAGAACATGTTATGAGGTGACAAAAAGTAAAGGTAGAAGTTCACGTTCCTCTTTTTCAAAAGAGCACCGACAGTCATATTCATTCTACGAAAAGTACCTTTTTGGGAGGGGTAGGGAGGGCGGGGATTCAAAAGAGAGGGTCATCAATAAGAAATATACAATATTGGGAGAGTCAGACCTAATTTTTTTGTAGCTTGGGGAGGGCCACCCTCTAAAAACTAGGAAAAATTAATTAACACCTCATACGCTTTTTAACCCAATCTATATCACCATTTAAATAACACGCGGTACGCCAAGTTCTAAATTTACCGTCCAAAATATTTTGGTATAGTAAAATTTGTCACAAAGAGCTACACATGTTAGAATACAACAAAGTTCCGGTCACTTGCCACCATTTAGGAAGCTATCAGTGGAAGATCGAAAGTAAGACGTGCAGTATACCTAAGGACTGATACAAGAATGGCTGGAACAGAAACTATCTTTTGTTTACATCAGCGGACAAGGAAAGGTCCTTGGGGCAAGGTGTTACCAACTGTGTCTACACAAATAATCGTTTGATTTACTCTCTAAAATTCATGCAACTCGTCCTGATCTTTACCTGCTGATTTTAAGCATGAGCCTGTTGGTGGCGATTTGGCGCTCTGGCGCGGTGACACATGATTTCATGTTGAGGACGGCGCCAATATTTTCTCGTTTAATTTGTGCGCTACGTTGTTGTCGCCGTTTAGCGGCTCAAAGTTTTTGAGTGGCAAGAAGAAAACAGAAGAACATCTGGAACCATGAGATACTTTCAAATAATAATTTATGGCCCTCTAAGAAACTGAACTAATTCGAAACTCCTAACTTACAGGAAGTAGTAAAGGTGTAGCTTTTGAAAACGTTTAGGGAGCTGTTTATGTGGCGGGAGTTGATGAACCCTGAGGGTAGGTCAGGTAAAACCGCCTAGTCGTGGTAAAAAATACCCTGCGTTTACAGGCAATCTTAACAACCCCCGCAATCTCGGAGGGAATTTTCGAGATTATCGATAGTCGGCCTCGTGATCAATTCCATTAAAGTTGCACTTGTTTTGTAGTCCTTCATGCTCCTGACAAGAAGTTCGAATCCGTCGGCGTTTCTCTTGCCTTGTGCTATCGACGGATTAGAAGGACAACGTAGTGAAAAGAATTCAAAAGTAAATGTTAAAGTCTTTGTCTAGCGTGGATATCTCCCTAAAATTACTCATTATATAGGAACATATCTGCGGCCGAGGTGCCTTTCAATTTACCACTCCACCCATTAGTGCTCCTTTTATGGGTATTTGAAAGGCTCTTGCTTAGTTTTTCATCATTAATGCGCATTTCTTACGCATGATTAAGGTGCAAGAACATTAAAAAACCTTAAGACTTCAGCTCCTAGAGAGGTCAATCTTCATTTTCTCTTAAACGAGTATGGTGACCTATTTTTCTTAATCTTTTTCAAAGTGAGCGGTAACTTTATTTCTCTAGAATAGGTAGAGATTAATTTTCAGTGAAGAAAAGGAAAAATCGTCGGAAGCGTGTTCAAAGCATGTATAAATAAATATATTCATATTAGTATTTTTAAATAATTATCGCGTATATACGTTGATGCTGCTCCTAAATGACTATGTTAAAAAAACTTAAGTTTCTATAACATCCTGTTTGCAAATGAATCGCCAGATCGAGTTCATTACATTCCCATACTCTCGTGCTAAGTTTTCAATCTTTTCCTTAACAAAAAAAAAATGTTCCGAATGTTTTAAGTGCAGGATTATTTCAAACAAGAAATATGATTCAAGGAATATGTCATTGTCAAACAAGCTACCCTCAAGAACAAGTTGCCTGCCTACAGACCCTACTTCTATTTTGAGCTTTCTCGTTAATCGAACTAAGAAAGTTGAAAAAATTAGGACGATGATAAAACGCCGCGACAGACCTACAGAAAAACTGTTTCTTGGGTTCTACAAACTTGTATAAACATTGGAAACCTTTGTTTCAATTACTCGGAATGCGTAGAAGTTCTCTCCAATGATCTTAAAATGCTGGTCTTTTCATTATTTATAAGTGTATAATTCGAGAATTTAAACCAAACCGTATGCTGTGACAGCTCCTTCTTTTCCCTGAGGCACTGTATCAGCAAAAACTGAGGAAGAATTTCCTTTCAGTAATCGCAGCCATTAAAAATTGTTTTGTTTAGCCATTTATGCATGCACACTGTATTAATTTACTTCCAAGTCTTAAAAATATGGATCTTTCATATAGATTTTGTTTTGCCACCATTTTTTTTTGGTTTCTTTAGATCCCGTACTTTGCAATTGTGCAAAATTGATAAGTTTTTACCATGTGTTTGGTCGGACATTGAATTTAAGTTTGTGTTGAGTTTTACTGTTCGGCTCGTTTTCTTTCCGTACGTGAAACCCCAGCATATTACAGTTTCATAACAAAACAACAACAACAACAAAACACTCATACACTGACGTTATTGATAGCATTGCGTTCACTGTCTTTCTTCTCATTCTGTAAAAGCCTTCCAGTTTATTTTTAAAATCAGCGCAACCTACCGTGAGATTTTAAGTTAGTTATCTGCAACCAGATATTTAAACTGACTATTCCGCAGGTTGCCCGCGCAATGTATCATTTCCACGAGCAATGTCAAACTGTGGTCCGTGCGACGGTCAGGACGGTGTGTTTGTCGATTGTTTTCTTTAGAACAATGTATAATACAACAATTATTCGATTCGGTTTTTTCTGATATCCGGTATTGCTAAGGTCTCGGTGGCAAGCATAGCACTTGGCATTCGGCTCGGGTGATAAGACCTACCTCGAATTAGCCAAATCTGTTTAAAAAGTTAGCAAAAGCGAAAGCAATTAGTGACATCATAAGGGTAATGAATCCAGTCTTTTTCATTAGCGCGCCAGTACCCCCTGGGGGGGGACTCCCTTACAAGAGGCTAATGGGGATTTTCAGCTGGATGGGGTCGTAAATTTTCGGATTTTGGGGGTAATAGGGATTCAAAATGGGAAGATTCTCGGTTAAAAAAATCATGATCAGAAAGTTGTTGTTTATTAAATTTAACAGTAAGCTCGCATTGACCGCATTACATTCCGCCGCTTGAAACCACATTGATAAGGTAGGTGCATAAATAGAAAGTGAAAGTGAAGTTGGAATCGCGAAAATTACATTTCCAAAAAGTGACTAAGATGGGCTCTATAATTGGTCAAAAAATAGACTCCTCCTGATAGACTATAAGGGGCTCTGAGAGGCCAGCGGCACATACCCAGTAAACATTAACCCAAGTACCCCCGTCCCCTTCCGCCGGATCAGTACCACGAGAGGTCTTTAGATCCTATTAGGAGAGTCATATGAATTTATAAGAAAAGAAATGCGTCGTTTACTTACAAATAGCGTAAGTAATAGAGATTTGAAAATATTCCTGACGGGAGCGTCTTGAGCTCGTTGTCGTTCAAATGCCTGCAGGAAAACAAGTGACAGTTAATATGTGTGAGATAAACAGAAAAAAAATCATTTTCGGTCGCCAGTTTGTAAAAACTATCCATAATTTAATTTTTGTAGTCATATAGCCGCGTAGAATGTTCAACAAAATGTGTTATGGTTGGTGTGCGGGAGTTCATTAATGGTAGGTTCTTTTCCTATATGCCATGCGTGTGCTTCAGTCGAGATACCGTATGGGACACTGAAGAAATGCTGTTGCGCGGGGTCTCTGGCACAAGTACGACCCTTAACAAGGGATGAACCACTTGATAAAGTACCGTAAAAATTCCGAAAATAAGCCCTCCATGTATAAACCCCTCCAAATATAAGTCCCCTGAAATCGTAACGAAAAAAACGCTAAATCGCCTCTCCGAATATAAGCCCCCGGGAGCTTGTAGTTGGAATTTGCGCCTCGAATACAAAGTAAAACAAAGCAAAAAATGGTAAATTTCCTTCCCACTACAAGCTAGCCCAATCGATTTTGAAACGCAAATTTCCCTCCGTACATAAGCCCCCTCCAAAAATAAGCCCCCAAAAAGGGCCTTTTGAAAAATATAAGCCCTGAGGCTTATTTTCGGAATTTACGGGGAAATCGTGTCCCTCCTACATTGCTTAGTCTTAGAAGCACTGTTAACAACACTAAGGACACGCAAGAAGTGCTTATTTCTCTCCTGTTCTTAACCCTTTTGCTTAATTATGCAAACAGCAATGTTACAGTCGTTTTGACTTCTGGGTAATTCCGTTAAAATGTTAATAATACACGATAAAAGCGAATATTCACCCAAGTGAGGAATAGTTTTAAATATCCACTTTCAGGCCGAAACGTAGGAGAATAATTACAGTAAATACCATAGATAAGCTGAATAACTTTTAGGCGGACCAAACCCCACATTTGTGATTGTCAAATCCCCAAAAATGCACGAAAGCGAAATATTGAGCGCCACGCAATGCATGTCAATGCGCACAAAGTCACGCGGTAACTCAGGCCATCAAATAAATTCAAACTTGATAAGTCAATCTCAAACGAAGGACGCCAAACGTTTGACGATCTTCAGTAATAAAATTTGATGTTTTTGGATCTTCTAATAAATTTAAAATTCAAAGTGATCCTTTTGTTTCCGCTTCGGCTCGGCTGGGGAGGGGTGAATTGGTGCATGGTTTTCACTATCAGGCCCGGGGGGTACTTGGGTATTTTTTGGGTGGGTATGTGCCCTGGATTCCAAATTGGCACCCCGTTCTAGAAAAAATTCCCCTAAAATTGATACCGTTCTAGAAATAGGCCAATTTTTTTACCCCGTTCTAGAATTCGCCCTAAAACTAACACCCCTGTTCTAGAAATGGGTCAATTTTTTATACACCGTTCTAGGGTGCAACAAGAGTACAACGGTTTGCTTGTTAACGCACTGAACCGTATTTTTAAAAAGCAATCTGTCCTTGAAGGCTTTCAAATGGCTGCTTCAAAAAAGTGGGAGAGCTTTCATGCGTTCGAAATATTATACCCCCGTTCTAGAAACCGCGTCTGAAATGGATACCCCTTCTAAACCAGGGGCTTTAAAATACGACCCCTTTGGGCGGCACATACCCGTATGGGTAATGTGGGAGTGCCCCGGGCTATCAGGCCATCGAAAACTAAAATCAAAACCTTGGAATGTCTGAAGCCAAGAATTTAAAATATTATAGAATATCGATAAATTAACAACCTGGCCAAGTCTCACGTCTGTGCAATTTTCCGCTGCTGAGTTTTTCTTCAAAATGTGCAGCAGGGAATTTATAGGGCTCACTGGAGACCCCCATATCTGTGCTCCTCCGGAGGAGCACAAATATGGCAGTGAAATAATGCAAACATCTGGTTTCAGCATCGCCACAAATTTGATCAGTTGTTTACACTGCGAACGAGCAAATTATTCCCCCTAAACACATTTTCTAATACTTTCACCATTCAAAGGGCATAATATCATGCGATAAAATTATTTTTTAGCGTATGTGACGGCCTTCTCGGTTGCCATATTAATGTCACGCGGAGTAAACTCGCGAAATTAGAAAGAAATAGAGATTACTTCATGGTTGGTTCGCTTGTACGATTTTTATTCACGAGTTGTGAAGAATCGCAAACTCACTCGTTCGCTGCGCTCACTCGTTCGTTTTCGATTCTTCACAACTCGTGAATAAAAATCGTACAAGCGAACCAACCATGAGGTAATTTGTTTATTATATATGTACTGAGATATTACAAAATAATGTTAACAACTATCAATTGCGCGGTGAAATCAACACAAAGACCAACTGAAAGCGTTTGGTTTATCGCCTTTGCCTTTCTTCTTGAGATCTCTTTGTTTTGATTTTTAATGCCGTTCATTAACTTTTCAAACTCGACGTCTCTCAATGCTGTAGCCGTAATTCTTCTTCTTTAAATACCGTTTCAAAACTGGCCATCATAGCACGCAAAAGGAAGTGGGTTCGTAATCTTCGTTGTTTTTCTTTCTTTCTTACTGTTATGATAAATTCGCTGATGAATGAACTCCAGTTCGTGTGGGGAATTTCTTCTACAGGCCTTGACTCATCTTTTAGCCTCAAAAAACTCCTTAAGCAAAGCAACATTCTGTTCAGTTTTCTTCCTGGTGTTTTCGTTTCTTGTCCTTCAATAAATTCCTCTACTGAAAGTTATATCTGGGTAAACCTTGAATTGCTCGAAGAAGACATACATAGTTTTTCCTTTTTGCCTAGTGACGCCGTCAGTGAAAGGCGGGAAAATCGATACGATTTTTGTCACTCGTGAAAAACTTTCGTTCAGGGTTGTGATTGGTCATACGGTATTTTCACTAGTGAGAAAAATCGTACAACCAATCAGATTGTACCTGCAACGCATCATTTTTATTTGACATATTCATTTTGTAGTAAATCTCATGCATACTCCAGTGTCCTCGCTAATTGAAGGGTTTCAGTAAATTACTGTAAAATTCCGAAAATAAGTTTCGGGGCTTATATTTTTGAAAGGTCCTTTTTGAGTTTATTTGAGGGGCTTTATTCGGAGGGACTTATCTGTTTATGGAAATTGCGTTTCAAAAATCGATTGGGCTAGCTCTTGCAGATCGAAGGTAAAATTTTACCGTTTTTGTTTTATTTTACTTAGTATTTTAGGGCAATTTCGGGGCTTATATTTGAGGGGCGATTTAACGGAGGGTTTTTTTTCGTTACGAGTTTGGGTGCCTTTATTTGAGGGCTTATATATATGGAGGGGCTTATTTTTGAATTTTACGGTAGCTACCAGCAAAAAGACCATTGGCATTAAGAACTTGAAACTTTTTTTATATGAACTTTTTCAGTGATATTCTCATGCAAATAAAATTCAAATACACAAGAAAGGTTTTGCACTTAGCCTTGTTTTGAAAGTCGTATATTGAAGCTTTAATTTTCAGTTCTTCAATGTCTCAGTCTTAATGTCTTTCAACTTCGAGCTTTATTTGGAAAACGACAACTCACAATCGCGTTGTAGTTAGTTATATTTACCAGTTAGCTCGTGTTTTGAAATGAAGCGCCCTTGTTTCGGTTACTTCTTTAATAAGTATTGCTGTTCTCGTGTCAGTTAAACCAGTGGCAGGCAAGAAAACCGGTAAAACAAATTGGTCTTGTCGAGCGCTATAGCGATCTACAAACTTCGAACACCATTTACAGCGTTGGTGCAAAAGCCTGAAACTCGAAAATGAACGAATTTTAAAAGAAACAATTTTTTCTTTATCTTTGTTTTAGTTTTTGCTTTTGTTTTTAAATTTCGCGCGACGGAGTTTTATGTTTTCCCAATAACCGGAAATACAAAAGTGACCGGATGTTGAATTTTCGCTTGTGCGCAGTGCTTTTGCGCGCAAAGCATCTTGCTGCTCTTGGCGGTTTGCAATTCTCGAAAAGGTTTTAACCTAGAGATGTCAAAAATGATTTGCTATGATCTTGCAATGGGGAGCCGTGCAGAAACTCTAAAGGTATGGTTGTGTTTTCGCGTTTGATACGCCGAAGGAGCTAAAATTGTTCGATGATGATATCGCCAAGTGCCAGTATGCATAATAAGCGTCCATGTTCTACACTGTATACAGTGTTACCGCTTTCTCACCGATATACATATGATTTTTCCCTGAATTTGCAGGGTAATCCATTTACGATTATTTCTTTATCAGTTTTCAAATTTTAAAACTGTATGTGCTCGTCGTTATAGTCACCGAAGAATATCAACGTGAAGTCGTCTCGACAGCGCGGCAGGATTAGCGCTTGACTGCATAGCGGAGGTCGCGAGGGTCTTAAAATATTAAACTGAGAAATGAAAGTACAGTGGAACCCTGCTCTACGGACACCCGCTTAATACGGGCACCCGCTTTATGCGGACAGTTTCGTTTGTCCCGGACAAAGCTCATATATTTTCTCCAAAATTAACCCGCTTTATACGGACACCGGTTAATTCGGACAACGGACACTTTTCTGTGTCTTGAGTCACAAACTCTCATATATTGGCAACCCCGCTTTACGGACACTGGTTATCTACACGCTGTCTATTTTCATTGTCACATTTATGTGATAATTGTAGACATTGTACCCTGTTCAAATAATGACAGATTTTTTTGAGGTTAATAAAATTTTATTACAGTACTAAAAAAACAGTAGCAAAGTAGCGTGACATATTTGATTTTCAACAGTCAGTCTTTTCTTCCGGTGTTTGACTCTTGTACTACTACAAGACTACTATGATAAATGATCGTGAGGTTTCGTCAGGATGAACTTGTTACTGTTACAGTTAAGAAATTAAACAACGTTTTCTCGTAAAACCGTCTGCTTTGGTCTTTATATCGATAGAACATGTGTTCCTGCTGTTTTCTGAGAGCCCGCTTAATACGGACACTGTGGCATGTCCCATTGGTGTCGTATTAACCGGGTTCCACTGTACCCTTTGCAGTGCAAGCAGCTAGACCTTCTTGTGGCTCGGATGACTACGTAAAATGGCGGTACTGTTTCCAGTTGCAGACATAAAATAGTGTCCCAAATTAGTACTTTCAAAGCTAAATACCTTGACACTCAAATAAAGTGCTTTTTTTTCAGTTGATTGCTCAGTTGATTGTTGGATGGGAATGTGCGATGTGTTCGCCAGCAAAGTGATTCAGGTACATCCGAATGTGAATGTTAGGTTGAAATCATGTAAGTTTTCTCCTCCCCCTCTCCTGCTGTGCTAACATTTTTCATTTATAAGAGAATCATTGTTACCACTAAAAACAATGCAATGAGCTAAAATGAAAATAATGTTCTAAATTGGCAGCTCTAAGGACAATATTTAGAGACATTTTCAAGAGAAATGCAAAAAAAAGATCATGGTGAATGGTTGGTCGGGCTTCTGTGTAAGCCTTTGCCTTTTTTTTCTGTTTTCATTGTAATCTACACCTTGCATAGTACTTGAGAATTCCATAAGGTTGACGTTACATCTCTGATGTGTTGTGTGACATCAGTTTTGCATTTTCACACAGTGCTTTTATTCTGTTGCATGAGAGCGCAAATTATGACTCACAGCAGTATTTTGAAGTACACTTGATAAGTGTGTTGTGCTCATATCATGAATTATGTTACTAGGTACTGAAGCTTCAGTTTCAATTTCATTTCATTTATTTGCCAGAAAATACAGTCATTCAATACATTGCATCAAGGTTGCTGCCTAAGAAAATTTTTGGTCGTAAGATACGAAGTTAGGAGCCCGAGCAACATTTCTAGGTGCCTGTTGAACAAAAAAAGTACATGTAACCTTATTAAACGTATGACAACTGGTGCACTAAAGAATCACTGGAGCACTGGAGAATCAGCTAAGGAGAAATGCTTTCAATGTAGATTTAAAAGAGATAGTAGCAGCACTGTGTAAATTGAAACATTTTGGACCCTGAAATCTTATACCAAAAAAGTCTTATATTTATTCGGACAGGAAATAATGAAATTATTAGAATTTCTAGTAATATAGGAATGAACTTGATTCGCCATTAAAAACATTTCTTTGAATACACCCTGGAAGCAGGCCAATTTCATAAAAAGAGCATAAACTTTCCAATTTGAAACGAGTACATTTGTAAATATCAGGAACTTCAATATTGAAAATCGTTAAATATACATGTAGATCAGTACTTGAGCATCAAAAGTTTAATGGCTTGAAATAGGCTACCATCCACAGCAACGGCTTAAGAAGTAAATTTACCATTTCAAAGTCATCACCCTTAAAAGCGATTTGCTAAACGTTGGCAAGCTTTTCTCTCGTTGAAATCTCAAGGACTGTACATGTATACTAAGTTCAGAGAAACAAAAAGAAAATTTTTGTCTTGTGTCATCCATACAGACACCAAAAGGTAAAATATGAAACAATTTAGAAGTTTTTATTGGTAGCTGTATAGTGATAGCGATACCAAATACGAAAAGTGTGATACATGTGCAAACTTGTTGTTTTCCTAATGTAAACCCACATTGTATATTTGTTTTTCACCATTCTGCTGTAGCTGCATGGGTCCAGCTGTCCTATTTCACTTGCCCTTTTGGGGATTTATGATGATCCTTATATTGTTGCTTTCATCAATATTCATGATGTTTGCAAACATAATTATGGAGGTTTAACAAGTTGTGTACAATGAAGCATTAAGAAAAAGAAGGAAAGAAATTAAAGATGCTTCTCTTGAGGCCATTCCCATGCTCTGATCTGGAGGGCGATGAATTGAAGCACAAGAGAAGAATGGGTCGCACATGTAACTGAGAAACTGAATCACTAGTTAGCTCTTCCAATGGATTTTGAAAATCAGCTATGTACACAAGGGAGATGGAGTTTGAAGCACGTAGAGAATTCATTAATTTGCTAATGAGTTTACAATCTCTTTGTTGTTTCAATATAGATGTTTCGTTGACTACATTGTACTAGAAGACCTCATGCTAGCTTAAGTTAATATAATAACTTTGGCTACTGGGAATGTGTCCCAATATTTGCGTTTGACAAGGAATAATCTTAGGGAACAAAGATTTTGAGAAAGATTGTACATTGCATATGTTCCCAATCTGGAAGTCAATCTCTGTGCATTGCTTGAGTCTTCTTGGATGTCAATCAACTGTTTGCATTGTTTTTGCCATTATCTAGAAAGTTCTTCTATTGATAAAATCATCTTGCCAATCATAATGTTTCTTGATAGCTTTGATAGCACAAGAAATGATAGAACCACTTAAAAAATCAACTCCACCTAACTATATTGAAAAAGTCTCATTCAAAAGAACAATTATTTAGTTTCCCTTCGATACATACAGTGTTTTTTTGTTTCTTGATCTATTCCTTGGCAGATTTTCAGGCTCTGTGTTTTCGTAACAATCAAAATTAATCTTAGCTACCTGAAAACCTTTGTATAGTAACAGAAAGAGTGTTTCAGCTATTTCATTCAGCCATTGTCCATTTTGCTACAACATCTCCATGTCAGCGAAATGGAAACCCCTTCTATTATTCAAAAATGTTCTTGTTCTTGCCTAACCTCGTTCAAGGGTTCTTCACCCGTCTGTGTGAGGAGAGAGAGAGGAAGAGAGAGAAAGAGAGAGAGAGAGAGAGGAGAGAGAGAGAGAGAGAGAGAGACCCTCGGATGGTCACTTGTCTGCCAGGGCTTGACTAACTTTTACAACTGACTAGTCGTGGCTAGTGACAGAGTTAGATGTTAGCTAAAAATTTCGCCAGCCAAATGTTGATATTGGTCAATAATTTTAATTTTAATCTTTAATTTCCGCACCTTTTTTCCATCTGGTGAATAACCCATGGAAAGTATTTCAACGGATGACTATGTTTTCTTCAGCTTTTTAGATGCAAATTCTTTTGTTTTTCTCAAAATTACATAATGGATATAAGAGGATTTTTCAATGGCGGTAAAAAAAGAAAAAAGGCAATGATGATAGTTCTGAAAGAAACAATTGGCCGAAGGCAAAAGTGCAAGACCTCCACCAAAGCAGAAATTTGCACACACCTTGTGTCACGCCGGCTGGTTTAAACACAGCAAAACCAAAATCATCCCAATGAATTGCGCTGGTTTCATTTAAATATTTTGTTCAATGGCCCTGAGTTTTCCTCACATCAAATCTCTCAGGCCGATATATCAGACCAGCAAAGGATTTTCCCGTACTATAAGACTTCTAGGACTGGTTTTTCTGAGACTTCCTTGAAAAAAAGAGAAACACCTGAGACGTCATTGTAAAAACTGTTGAGACGTCTCACAAACAGGCATCAGAAATGTTTGAAAAGCATTGGCAATGCCGTGAAACCTTGCGTGAAATTTCTTAATCATGATGCCGGGGTAAATAATTATACTAGTAAATTCAATTATAAGTTTTCAAAAAGTGTGTTTGCGTGAATCAAAGGATCTCTCTCACGCGAGCACGTAACGTCTAGTCAGCTAAATGGAATGTTATCCCTTTATATTTCCAAAGCAGAAGGAGATTTTGCCCATGATTTATCAGGGAAGCTACGTTTTGTTCTTGCTAATTTCGTAACAAAAGAACATTGATGTGTGCATTATCAGAAAATGCTGTCTTGTTTGTCAAATATCTTTCAACATAATAACATGTTCAGGAACCGTTTATGCCTGTTAAATTTATATATGTTGAACAGCACGTCTGTAACAGTGATACGCCACAATGAAATTCCAAGATGTCTTACTTGAAAAGGTGAACGAAGGTCGGTCAATCATTTCTTTTACTAGCCAAAGTGGCTAGAAATCGAAAACCTACTAGCCAAAAACTGAATTTCTACTAGTCTGTGGCTATTGGCTACCGTTAGTGTTGAGCCCTGGTCTCTAGAACAAAATTAATTTGAGGGAGGAGCCTCTCGCCAAGTTTGTGTCTTGTTCACAATGATCGTGGTACTACAAGAGCATGACATACATTTGCTTACTCTACAACTATAAAGGAAACCATGGAAAATTTTCGCCCAAAACAGGAACCAAGCCACTCAGATAAACAAGCTAAGAGAAATCAAAACTTATGTTCTCATAACTGACGTTTATTGCACCAATTGGTTAATAAAAGTCCTAATCTACGATCTTAAGTTCTACACAAGCATGTTTAAAATTGAAGGGAAAATCCTCTATGGTTAAACCTGTATTGAATGTTTGCCTGACAGCAGCTGCTGGTAATCGGGCCAAATCAGTATACTGCAAAACCCACACCATTAGCTGTCTTATTGCTTCAGGAGCAAGCAACTAATATAAATATGTATCACTTTAGTGTGAGAGGTAATGGTATATAATATTATAGTGCTTATAAAACAAATGCAGTGATGACCACCATATGACGGATGACAACAGAAATCATGCAGTATAAATAACAGGAGACAAAACAGATAACATAACCTTCAAAGGAAAGGCTTTTAGAAACTTTTTAAAAAACAAATGCAGCCCAGTTATTTTAAAATCCTCTAAAGCTAAGCATACCTAACCTCAAGAAAAATAAAAATACATGTACTGTAGGAACACAACGAAGTTACAGCTGTGCTTCATGTTTTTAACAAAGAGGCTTACTGGTTACGGCCATTCAGTTGGTTTAAATGATGATGAAAAAGCTGAAAGACACAGAACTGTAGATAAAACAGGCTCTTTCGAAGATTCTGTTTACCCTTTACATTTCAACAATCAAACTGTGTCCGGGCGGCGTATTTCGCTTCCTCCTGTCGCTTCGACCTGTTACTCCTATTTTCGAGGTTGGTGTCAGAGGATGGCAACACTTTCGATACATTCTTTTCGGCGCCCTTTCAAACTATATACGGTAGTCTTGAAATGCATACATCTGTTTTCTAATGTATTCTGTACAACATAGGAATAGTATTTCAAATCCAATGCATTTTTTATAGACATACCACCACTGCGCAAATTTTTTGACCGCACAGCCGGTGAATCCCTCAATTTTCTCTGCGTGTGCCAAAGCATCCTCGATAGATTAAATATCTGTATATTCTGAAGTTCAGTACAGTAAAACATTAGAGTGGAGGAAAGTTAACGCAAGACTTGAGGACATGAGGCCACTTGAAAGCATAATAGCAAACTGATAAAATTAATGTACTATTGCATCAGTTTTCAAATTTAATCGTTTAATTTACATTATAATTTTATGCCTTAATTCTGGCATCAAAATATACCTGTAAGTTTCTATAGTTAATCATTAATAATCATGTACACTGTAACTGACAACTGACAAAATGGCCTGACATTTGTATCCCCCCACCCTTTCCAGACCCTCTTTTCCATATTTTTATCAGCATCATAACAATAATAATCTGATATCCCATATCCCGCCCACTAGCAAAACTAGTGTATTCTTAACTCAATTGATAGCGTTGTTGTCAGCTAAGACACAAGCACTTTGAAGCAGTATAGTTGTGCTTTGTTTTTTTACTGACAGTTTAGATCATTGAACTTTGCTTGAATTTATAAAGGTGTTGAACTGACTGTACAAACAGAAGAGCACAAGAAGTGTGCATCTGCTTATTCAGGCCACTCATATTTATCAGCTTTATAAATAGACTTAGTTCCACCAACTTTCACACTTTCTCCAGTATTTTTATCAGCATTATAACCATAATAATTCGATATCCATATCCCCACGCGTTAAAACTGGTGTATCTTAACTCAATCGATAGCTCACAATACAACTGAACGTGAT